>NW_019104533.1:151909-196028 GCF_001995035.1 Momordica charantia | reverse complement strand
AATCAGTTTTGTATGAAACATTCTTTTAAAAATAAAATAATTCATATATATACACATATACATAAAATTTGAGTTAAAAAATACCATTCTTTTTTTAAAAAATTAAAAAAATTTATTATTATCATTTTGTACTTTTTTTTTATGATATAGTAGAAATTTTTATTATGTAAATTCTTTTATGATATAATAAGAATGTTGACTGAACCTTGTGTGATAATCTTGATTGTACCATGTCTAGTTAGGAGTGCAGATATTAATTGATTCATTATGTGATCAAAGTTCGAGTCGAAAAACCAAGCTGAATCGAATTGCCCATACCGCCATTTTTAATAATCACCAGCTGCTGAGTTCACATTAGTTTTCTCCTTGGGAACAAATTTATTTACAATTGTTGGAACTAAATTGCAGCGATTTTATTTTTATTGTTTGATATTTAAGCAGCAAATAAGAGATGGGCAAGATGATAACAACTTGATGGGGGTAAGTAGAGTTTATCAAAATCCACGTCAAACCATCAACAATTTAAAATAAATAGAAGCTAACACGAACAAGAACTCAATTTAGTGATAATTTAGTGATAATTGACACCTATCTTTCTACTCCCACTTGTTGTACTCAGAAGAAAAATACAAAGAAGAAATTTAAGAAAAATAAAAATTTGATGTCATCAAATTGAACTAAATCACCTTTAATTGACCAAATTATCCAAATCGAATTTACCAATTATTTTCCTTTCTTTCCTTCTATTGATCTAACTCATCAATTTTTTTTTCAATTTTGATACTCTCTGATGATGGCTCCCCACCATCACAATCTCAGCGATAACTCAATTGCATAAAGAGTTTCCAAGCTCAGTGCTTTTGGTGCGGAGATTCCAACCTTCAATCTCGAGCGAAGCTAAGTGCTTTTGTTGCATGGTGTTTTGCATGTAGATAATAAATAAATGCTCGATATATTCAGCCGTTATACACAGCTTAAGAAAATCACCAGCGAGTTGGTTCACAGGAGAAATTCATGCTTCAGAAGATGCTCAATGGCTACAACTAAATAATAACCTTAAATTTGGGGAGAACATGAGTTAAGACATCATATAGCAGCTACGTACCGTGGGAATTGCATCTGATCTGAACGATCAATGCCGTTTATCTGCATCTTCAGATTGTACTTGAATTAACAAAACAGAATGGAAGTTCTACATCTGTGACCATTTTTCTGTGTGGAATAGGACCGTGACGAAGATGGAGAGTGCACGATTCCTGCATCTCAATCTTGAAATAGAATAGTAAAATACTTGAATGCAATTAGAGCTTCCCATTGTCTGAAAGATCGATACGTGCTTCAAAATGATCGATTCCCATCTTATCGTTTTGTTTTGTACTTCGCAAAATGGACACCTGAGACAAAACATAGGTTAATAATCAACCAAAAGTTTCACAAATATGATAGAAGATTCTTACATAAAGATGCATGCCATTTAGATTAATAAATCTCGGCACTGTAAACGCTGCAACCGCAGGGCAGTAGACGTGGCTAGGAATTTTAGAGGGCTCTGGATAACTATCTCATTTTCTATTTCTGGTTAAGCCATTCAATTTTTAGTTTCTAAATTTTGAAAAAATAAGTATTAGAACTTATTAAGTACATTGTAAAAAAGGTTTTTAAAATGTTTATGTTCTTCAAAATCTCACATTTACTTCTTAATGCTTTAGGTACATACCTCACGGCTCACGTTTTCTCTCCATATAACCTTTCTCTAACATCTCTCTCCAAAAGTTCTTTTAACTTTTTCTCTCTCTATAACTTTTCCTTCCCTTTCTCTAATATGAGCATGATCAAATGTGCATGTAACCCCTTACCTTTCAAGTTACTCAGCTTGGATCTTCCTACTTTGTTCATGTCTAGAAACATTATAATACAACTTTGAAATACCTTAATATTCTTCTTAGTTCATAAACTAGTTTACATGATCACTAAATCAGAGAGAACTCTAAATAAATACCTTGGGTCGTTCCATAGAGCTCGCGAAGTATCCCACTCCAAACGAAAGGGAAGAGTAAGCAGCAGCAATCTCCACAGCTTTCAACTTCTGTGGATTTCCTGGGGCCTGTGGCAACAATGCTTGGATAGATAACTATTGGTAAATGAAATAACAGAATTACAGAAAGTGTTCGGTCAGTAGGTCACCGATTTATGAATGTCAGCCTGGACAAGTAAAATCCCAGCACTTTTATCAGTATTAAATCGACTGCTTTCCTGAACAAAATTGCGTAGAACTTTCATGCAAGCAGAGGCTGGACCAGCCTGTGATCTGAGTATAGCATATAAAACTATGTCAAACAAAAATAAACAGACGACTTTACATGGTCAACTTTTAAGCGCGTATTCCTTAATGTGCAAACAGTAACATCCTAATCAAGAATAAAAGCTAGATTTAGGTTGAGGTCAAAGATCCACAGTGTGAATGAGCGTTTGGGATAAGAAGCAGTTATAGAATAAATATATCCAAAGAAATTTCAAACTTGTAAAGTGTTTCTTAGCACTAAAACTCCACTGAGAACTTCACGTGAATTGAAAACTTAATCATGGATGGTGGACAAACATACAGTGATAATGATACACAGCATTCCCTAGCTGCAAATCCTTTCATGAGATACTCTCCTCCACCAGAAACACAGCCTCCAACCATGAAGGGAGCCCCAAATGGACCTTTTGAGGAAGCCCAACAGCCTGAACCATACATTGCTGCTAATCCCACACGTCCACTGACCTAAAAGTTGAAATCGGTTAAAATCCTTCTTATCTAATCAGTTATATTTCTACCTTCTGCAAATAATATTAGGGGCAAGTCATAAACCACCTTCATTGCAATGCCACCGCTCGAGGCCCCAGATGCGACATGTCCTTCATTGTCAACACATATAACACCAACAGTGTCCATAGTACAATCCTTTTCTGCATCAGTTAACGTTGATGACTGGCATGTGGTGCCTTCCAGTGGATTGTGTGATTGGACTTCTGAACAATCAAAACCAAAAATGTTTCTAGGAGTAGGTGAGAGATGGACAAAATAGAATAAATTTAGTATACCATCACATGTAAAATAGAGAACCCAAACCTGATATTCTAGCATTGTCTTGAGGACTACAAGAATGCGTTACATTAGAAATTTTTTTCTCTTCTTTTGCACGTTCAATCATTGACTTGTATCTTTTCCATTGAACTTTTGCCCTTTCTGTCACCAACCACTATATGTGAACGCAAAAGATCAGAAGACTCGCAAACAACATAAGATATTGATGAGTTAATAATCAAAGAGTTTCAATAGAATGCTTAGATAAATCAAAGAAGATATTAGTTAGGTACTCATATAACCTCATCAGCCTCTGCAGTAGTTTCTGGCAAACAAATGCCTTTGGACTTTGCCCATGTCCGAGCACCCTCACCAACTAGGAAGCTGCACAAGCAAAACCTTCCTGGTGATTGGATTTTATAAATTAGAATATTCAAGAATGAAGCAGCATACTAGTTGCTACATACTCTACAATCTACATTCAAGAGCAATACCACAGCAAACTTGCTATAAACAAAAAAGTATATTGTTTTCCACTATTAGTTGGAAGAAATTTCATCCAGTTAAGTTTGAAGCTGAATGTCAACGTGAAGAATAAAAAAAGGCAAAATAATTTCAAAATATTAATGGCAATGGAGTCATCCGCAACAATGTTAGACTTGAAACCAACTTGCATGACACACAATATCCTGTTACAGGAAAAATGCTTGAGCCATTGCCAGGAAAGATAATGAAGCAATGCAATCTCACAATAATAATTACATCGGAGGTATAAGGCCCAGCAGAGACGATCCCAACATTTGTTCCTTTGCCAGTAAAGCAGCAATTTGGATAGCATTTTGAACACCTGGTCTAGAAAATATATGATAGATATCAATTAAATTAACAGTATAAGTACAGTACTATTGAAACGTGCATAAAAACCATGCAGTCACAAATAATATACAGAGATTAAAATAACCCAGAAGCCAATGTTGATAAGTGATAACAAATAGGTCCATCATTAGAAAATGTTAAACCTGGCACTGCTCCAACAGCTCCAAAAGCACCCGTATCACCATCCATAATACTAGCATCGCATTCTACATGGCCATCTTCGGTCAAATTGGAGCCTCGTCCAGCATTTGTCACTGGATCGTCCTACAATAAGTCGTCTCTTTAAATTTGGGATTATGCAAACATATGTGATAAAATAGAATCGTTAAGAGCTCCAGAGAACAGGTCCCTATATTAAAACATTAAAGCACTCTCCTCTCACAGGTATTGATACAGCTAATCCGTTTCAGAGAAAACACTTGAGAACCAGTATCCACGAAATAAATGGAATTGGTACTGCCAAAAAGCACGATTCCAGTAAGACTGATCACTGATACAAACACTTGGACACACTAGTCGTCATCCGAATCCGACTACAGGGGGCCAACTATTCTACAACGGCCATTTCCTATAATCTGACTATTTCCGTAAAGGACAAAGAACAGCAGCTATTCTTATGTTCAACCATAAATTACCACGGGTAAAATTACACAAAAACACTGTAAGGAAATAAAGTGAAAATGAAGAAGACATTTGAAAGAGAAAATTACCTCTAAAACTTGTATAGCAGCGGAAACAGCGTCTAAACATCCGCCTGAGCCCTAAAACAAGACAAAAATCATAGAAGGATTTTATATGGTTATAACGACGAAGATATTGACGAACTTCAAATAAAAAATTTTCGAAGAGAAGAACAGGAAGTGGTCGTCATCCTCACGCGAACTTAGCCGTCAATCGATAAATGGCAACAATGAAACAAAGAAGATATTGACCAACTTCAAATAAAAATTCTTAAAAAATAAGAATAGCCAGTGGTCGTGATCCTCGTCAATTTCTCAATAATTCGATACAAGCCAGCAATGCATAGAAGAAGATATCGACGAACTTCAAATGAAAATTATTAAAAAAGAAGCATAACTAGACACAGATAAAAACTTCAAATAAAAAAATTATACAGGAAGAAGAATAGAAAGTGGTCGTCATCCTCGTGAACTGCTCCGGAGCTCGATACGTTCCAACAACGCATTAAATAAAAATTGTATCTACGATCATATTGAGCAAATAACCTGGCTCGCTTATCACATTCAATTAAATCGGGAAAAGCTACAAATCCGGTGGTCCTAGTTTCAATTCCCAAGGATTTAATGGAAGACGAGTGAAAATCGAAAATGCGTCAATCTATATGAATGATTGAGTAGATACTAGAAAAGGATTGTGAAACAGACCTGTCGGAGAACTACAGCGGCAGCCAAACAAGCGCGTTTCATGGCCGACCTGAGGGCTTTCTCATTGGAAGGTGCGTGAAATCCGGCGCCAACGTGAACTGCAACGAAGAATCTATGGCCTTGATCTTGTGCTTCGCCGGCCATCTCTCACGACGGAAGTGTGAAGGGCGGGAGAACGAATCCCGGCAGTACGGGCGGCCGTAGTTGGAATCGGCGAGTCAAACACCGGCACTGCACGCTTCTGAAGCAATGAATATTCCATTCCTCGCTTGTTTCCTTTTTAGTACAATCTTCGTTTTATTTTTCAAATTTCGATATTAATATTTTCAAATATTTCACATTTTTTTTAAGAATCAAATATTCCAGACATTTTTTTTATATATATATAAGTACTAGGTATATATTCTACACATATTCTACATATATACTTGAAAAGATAAATTATACAGATTTGAAAACTAAATAAATAAATTAAATTAAATCTTTCGAAATGTCTCTTAACTTGAAATAGTAAATGACTAAAGCTTTGAGAAATTTTCTTTTTTTAGGATACCTAGGAGAAGATCTAAGGGAGACGGACAAACTTAAAACATGTAGCTACGAACATGCCATTAAAGGTTCAAATCCTTTCTCGTCCATAATCATTCAAAAGAGAATGATTTTTCCCTCTAAACCTATGGCATTTGAGAAAAAGGTAATAAGCATAAAATCAATAGGTTTGTTTGAATTGTAATCTCGTGGTTAATTTTACTGGTTAAGACATTAGTAATCTCGTGGATTCAAAACCCGACGTCTAATGAATTGTAATACTAAAGAAGAAAATGAAGGAGACAACATATTTTTGAAGAAAAAGGAAAATTCCCTTTAGTGATGGGGAATTATAGCAATGTATGCTTTATTATCCAGCTCTCCTCTCACTAAATAAATGTTCTGAATTACCTTAAAAAACTGAAGATGGTAATGAAACTTGTTACAAAATGAACTTGAAAGCCAAAAAGGGAAAAGGAAAACTGTAGATAAAAACACAAAGACAAGGATTCTCTCAAAGGTTGGAGTGAGCAGAAGCTGCACTTTAAGACTCCTCTACGTCATTGTCCTCGGCCTTCGTCCGAGGCTCGGCCTCCTCGTCCGCTGGTTCAGGAGGCGGTGTGGAGGCCTTCTTGTTTGCAGCAGCTTGAAGGACATGGTTGTAGTTTCCTTTCACCATGAACAGCTGAGCAAAATGGTGCTTACAGTACAACACTCCATCAAGAGCAGCAGCATTAGAGTGGGTCAAATTGCAGCCACCATGAGCACATCTAAAGCATGTCTTGTGGTAGCTTTCCCCCTCAAGAGTCACCTGTTTTAGAAAATGAGAGGTCAAACGAGCATCCAAGCCAAAAATAGAATCCGACCAAGACTAGTTAGTCCAAAAGAGTCATCATCTTGAGGGGTATATTAAAGATCTCACGTTATAAAAGAACCCGACGAAAGTTTATAATATAGATGGGATGCTCTTCTCGTTGCAATCCATGAATATTGATAGTAACATTCTATGAAAATCACAAAAAAGAGGAAGGAGAAGTAAAGACCTTCTCCAACGGATAAACCGTTTTTGTGCAGACCGCACATTTGTCTTGAGTTCCACAGAACATGGAGGAGAGTTTGCTAGGGGCCCTCGACTGTCAAAGATTTCGGAATTTTAAATGCGCATTCGAGAGTATAACGTTGAAATCTGTTCTCGCTTATAATGCTAAATCACTACCTAGATCTAGTGTTTAATGGATAATGCTAAAAATAAAATCGTCATCAAACGAATACAAAAATGAACGTCTCGGGTAGATGGAGCATACCAGATCATTTTGCTTCTCAGAAGGCTTGGCTATATTAATTATGGAAATGATAGAATGTTAGAAAGACAAGAAAATAAAAAGGAAAAAAACATAAAAGGAGAAAATAGAGAGATCAGATGGGAATAAGTATTTTACAAGTTTGAAAATTCTTGCTGAAATTTCCAGATTCCTTGAAGAGTTGCTCAAAATGAGGCTTGCAGTACAGGACACCGTCCATCCACGAGTAGCTACTCATCTGTCGTAAACAACTCGGGTCAGATCCGGTATGACAAACGAACGACTCGTCGTCGTTTGTTGAAACCGATACGTAAATAGAGTTACAGAAAGACATACGGAAAGGGTGCCTTTGCAGTGGCTGCATTTGAAGCAGGACTTATGGTAAGGATTCCCTTCAAGGGAAAGCAAATCAACCACATAAACAGTCTTATCACAAGCCTTGCATTTATCCAAAGTTCCTGTGAATGACATCTTTATTCCTCTTCTACGAGAACGACTCGAACCCGAAACACGAACGAGAAACTGCAAAAACAGAAGGGGGGAGAACCAAAACAACAAACAAACAAATACAATGTTTATCAAGTTGTCTGAGGATCAGATCTCAGACAAAATTATATACAAAAAAAAAAGGTGTAATGGGACACAATGAAAGTCTTTGGATTTGTGTGTAAAGAAACCAAATTTAAATACATCATAATATGTTGGGATTAAGTGTTTTTTCTATACAAAATGGGCAGAAAGCTAAAATTTACTTGTTGGAGATGCTCCAATTTCGGACAGTGTCCTATGTTTTTTGAGGGAAATAAGGTGATTTCTTTGACCATTTCAAATTAATCATATTTGCTTTAGTAAGTGGAAAGATGAGAACCAACTGTTTTTGTAATTTGTCTGGTTGGCAGTTATTTTAGTTGGATATTAGAAGGCTTTTTTTGAGCATCATGTGAAAGATGGGTTTTTTTTTTTCCTTTTTTCTTTCTATTTTCGATGTGTATGTGAGAGAGTAAATCAAGGCTGTTCATTTGGATAGCCAAATATGGGTGTGTGATGAGTGAATGGTTGAGATTAGATTTGATCTAAATGCCTAATTTCGATTCATTGTAATATTATTTCTTATTCATGTTTCTAATATATTGATTTAAACATAAAATACATTTAAAAAAATATATATTGAAAAGATATTTCTTGACCTTAGAGAACAATGAATGTATGAAAGGACTTGCATCTAGTAACGGACCAACAATGTAACAATGTTTAGATTTTGTTCTCTACTCTTGTTTTTATAACTTTTCTTATTAGCCGACATGAGCTCATCGATAATTGACACATGTTCCTAATCAAGAGATCATGAGTTCAGATCTTCCCCGCATTTATATGTATATATAAACTTTTATAACCCAAATCCATATAGAATAAAAGATAATAAATTAAAAAAAAAGCATCTAAATTTGTGGTTATCACTATCGCGCTAGGTTTTCACATAAAAAGGAAGAAAAGATATTAGTATATGATTTTAGAAAATGAGATTTAAGAATAATTGATTTTCCATACCTTAAAAATCAATTTTAAGTGATTTTATGTTTTCAAAAACTAGTTCGTTACTTTCTTCCCTGTCAACCATAAAATAGCCTTGAAAACACAGTTCCACAACACTTTCACTCTGTTGTTATACCTCATACACAGCAAACCTTAAAAAATCTAGCAATCTATGCAGTTTGGGATGCAAACCGAAGCGTTAAAGAACTGAAAAAGACAGTACCACCAATTCCATGAGAAGAAACAATGAAGGAAGAGGTGGTCTAATGACTCCTCGACTCGTACAACGGACTCGTAACACATTCGACAAATGGAAGGGGAGAGAGACCAACTGGACAACTTCCTTTGGATCCTATCTAATGTGTTAAAAGAAAGCTTAAATGAAACAAAACATAAAAACAAGGCAAATATGTGAACTTTTGTGGCTTAGGAAGATGAAACATTCTATTTTGAGTATTTTCAGACATGGGAAAATGTTTGAACACAGTCCCAACATGTCATCTGCAGTTTCTAGTTCTGTAGAATCACTAAACTAATTGATACTGAAACACACTCATAATATGTAAAAAATGGTATGATAGAGAAATAATATTTTTCCAAAAAAAGCAACGAACAAATAAATCAATAAAGTACAAGAACTTGTTAAAATATTACTGTATTTGATAACATGTTTCATGTTTGGCTAAATCTTATTTTCTCTTCTAATCCTGGTTAATCATTCCTGCTGTTAAACTCTATAACTACCAGTCTCAGCTTCAGACAACAATAGACTGTAAGAATAAGGAGGACAGATGTGGACAATCTTTCAAATTTACAATCCACCTAGAATAGAAAATCTAACATCCTCGGAAAGATTATGAATGGGATCATAAATGATATGGTCAAAATATTACTTTTTCGAACCTCTTTTGCTAGGAGGAGCTAATCCAAGCTCTTTGCACTGCTGTTCATCTGGATACAGGCTCCCGGGGACGGCACCGAACATTCTTCGAGGCCCCTCAAACCCAAGAGTCGCATGATGTATATATGCTGATGCATCTTCAAATTTTCTACTAAGTTGCAGTGATAGAGATAGAAACTTCTTCGAACGATTTTTCTGAGGCTTCCTCATAAGTGGCTGGTCGAGTTCAGAAGCCTTTAAGAAACGTTCTGTTGCAGCCTCCCACGTGAGCTCGTGCCTCTGTGCATCCGTCAGCTGCTCGGGCTCTTCAGTCAGTGCTTTGAAAACTGCTCTAACAAAACCATCACTGTTGTCATAGAGCATGCAGTTTGGAAATTGCCTGAAGAACTCATTTGAGGGATGATCAGCACATACAACAAATTTGCCCATAGCCAATGCTTCAGCTGTGGTAGTGCAAACAACGTCTGTGGTGCTTGGATTCAGAAAGACTTTGTAACTGAAAAAGAAAGAAAGAAAAATTAAAACCATCCAATGGACACACTATTTAGACCAACAGAGAAAAAAAACTGAGCCTCGACCTTCTTTCGAGACAATTCACAGTTCTAATGCCCCCCACAATGTTAGTTCCAGTAAATCACTAGCCATAACTGTTAAAAATCAATGATTAAGGAAGCTGAAAAAAGTTATCACTTCTAGATGAGCAGTAATGAGGCAAACCTACCAAATCACAAACCAGTGCTTATGAGCAATCAGGTCAGATTTATTTGAAGGAAGAATCCTACCCCATCCTGCTTTTTTCCCGTCCACTTTAGTTCAGTCGTTTTTACTCTATATTCAGTCAGGGTAAGGCAATCAAATGGTTGGAGCAATTATCATCAATTTAAAGTTTTAAACTAAAAAAAAAAGTTTTAAAATCAAGAATCAACCATAAAAGATCAAAGGTAATAAATGATTCAATCAGTTCCTTTATACATTCCACAATATTAGTTCGTAAGATACTGCAGTAGTCAACAGTTCCCTTGAGCTTTTCTTTATTTTATTTTATTTCGTTTTCTGTCAGCAAATCATGAAGCAAAATTTCCAATAATATCACCAGCGACATTGAATATTGTTACAAATGATTGAACGGATTAATTCCTTTATCCTCTAGGTAGAGGACATGAAAATAGCTAGAAGTGGTTATACATACTCATGGAAGATAGGATCGGTGTGATCACGACCGGCGTGGACTCTAACAGATAATTCCAGGTCTTCAGTAGCTTTCTGGACTTGGTCAGCATCCTCTCCGTTTCCAAATAAATCAATCTCAAGCCCAGCTAAATCCTTTTGGTAATCGCTAAGAAGTTTAAGCAGCTCCCTGTAGCCCTTGCTCCATATCATCTTCCCTATATAATAGGCACCTTTGCCAAAAACTTGCTCCCCATTTTGTAATTGTTCCATCTTCTTCGTACCTATCTCGAGGAATTTGGGATTGACTCCATGAACATTGCAGATAATGGACTTTGGATAATCCTGGGTGGCAGCAGATAACCTAATCACCTGAAAGCTTATACAAGAATTGATGAATAAGCCATCCAGTTACGATGGTGAAAACAAATTAATTCAACTTACTTATTTTCTAGGAAAAAGTCAACTGGAATAAGAATGAAAAAATGATCACAATGAACCCAATTTGGATTATTTCATTGGAAGTAACATATAGCACAAATACCTTGTGGCAATAGATATGAACGACCCATCTATTTATATATTCAAGAAGAAAAGCTTCAAGTGCCCCATTCTTCTCCCGTTTAACATATTCCAAATAGTTGGTATGTATAATTCCTATGACCAATTTAAATTTATTTTTCCATCTCCTTCCATGATGATACCATGTTAGATGCTCAGGCTCCTCGAGGATTGCGATATCTGATTCGTCATCAGGGATAATTTCTGAAATATCACCAACGGGGAGAATGCTCCTTTTATCCACGGAGAACTGCATAATTAAGTGAAACCTTAGTGCGTTAAACACCAAAAAATGTAAAAAGAGCAGGATAGGGAATGAATTAGAATTTCATGCTTATGTGAAAAACAACGCGAGCAAAGAAAAACTGAAAAGAAACACAGGCAAGAGGACTGTTGGACCATAACCAGTCTTAAGGCCAAACAAGTACACAGAATGATAATTGCAAATGAATCAAGTGAAATATTGAGTTGGCTTATGAGTACAAGAACAGAAAGCAGCACACGTCATGAATCCAGAAATGAAAAAGCCAAAAATACTTAGTCCCGAGGCCTGGCCACACAAAAAAAAAAAATCATGTGTCGTGTCTAAGATGAGGGTTAGAATTAATCATGCTACAGATACCTTCCCGGGATAAAATTGGAGGCTGAAATTGAACTTTGACCCTGTTCTTTCTTCTAGCCATTTCCGAATGTATTTCTCCTGCTGCGAGGGTAGGATGAATGTTGTGCTGCTGGGATATACAAGTTCCTGATCCCTTAAAGATAGCCAAGGAACCACCAGTGTGACCCTTCTATACCCACCAATTGAAAGATAGGCAGCACGAAATAGAGGGTTCACTGCAGTTCCAGTCATCCATGGAAGACTGGCAGTGGTAAAAATTGCAATATGTTGCTTCCTATCCATCCCCTTCTCAGATATGAACACAAAAAATGACCATCATTGTAATCTCTTTCCGAAATTTATTGACACCTGATAATCGAGGAACCTGATTCTCAATTAGAATATTTTAGGTTTCAGCCACACATTTGTCCAAATAAATGTTAAAAATAATCAAATTCACGACCAACCTTTATCAAATATCTATTATGCACATTTCCCCTCTTAAATTTCATAGGAAAGAATTATGAGATAAAACCTAACAATCTAGCTTCAATAACCTAAGATACAAACATTGCTTCGAGTTGAAAACAAATAACTCCGTTTCCAATTCAATTCAATCTTCGTATTCGTAGCCACGTGCATTGTTCTAAACATAAATTACGTTTTCTCATTCCTACACAGAATTCCTTTATACCGGCCAAATGCACATTGAATCATGCAGATTTCATATACTATCAATGAATGATGATATGAGAGAGTGAGAGAGATATACCGATGATTGAAACTTGGGCGTCAGCAGAGTTCACAGTAATATTGAGCAGAAAACGGAAGAAAACATGAAATCGGGGAGTTCAAATCAACGAAGATGATGATAATATGGGTTCTCCAATAATCTCGAGGTTATGTTAGGGGGAGGGAGAGAATGAGCAGAAGCAGAAGCAGGGAAAAGCCATGGATGGAGGGAGAGGAGAGAGGAAATCCAGCGCCAACCAGCAAAGCGAGATAGAGGAGAGAGACAAAAAAAGAGGGGGAATATTCGACCAATTGCCGTTGGAGGATGCATTTCTGCAAATGGAAGCAAAGCCTCGACGACGTCGTTCCCTGCTGAGTTGTGAAGTTCAATTTCTTTTTTCTTGGCGTTGCTTGGACAGTTGGATGTTGTGTTACAAGTTTAGAACCAGTATAAATTTTAACATTAACATGAAAGCTAAATTAATATTTTCTTAGTATTATAAAAAAAAATCAAAATATGAAAAATATCATTTGGCATACCTTTTTCTTATTTACAATTCACATGSACCTATTATTAAAATAAGAATAATGTGTTGGAAATGGTCGGGTAGCTAAGTTGGTAAAAAATCCTCAATTCAAATCTAATTATTGGATTTGTATGGATACATCAAGCATAGCGTTAATTGGTATATACCTCCAACATGTTGTACTTTAAAAAAATATATATTTTTTATCATTAGACATAATATTAATACTAATCCTTTTAAATTTATTTATAAACAGTGAAATGCTTATTAATTTTTTTTAGTAGGAAAGATTTATTTGTTAATTTAAATACTTTATACAATTTTGTTCTTTTTTGTGATTCTTGTAGTTGAGATCATGTTATTTATATTGCAAACATTTGAAACTTTATTTAGGATTGTTTTCGCATAATAAAATTTTAACACAAAAAGTATTTTGTTGCTTTTCTTTATTATTTTTTAACTGATCCTGATTTTTTTAGTTCATAAAATAATGTGGGATATTTAATCTAATAAATAGTGAGATTTATTTGTCACAATTTTAAAATAAATATATTTTTTTAATACAATATGTGGGAAAAAATAAATTGATTTGTCTTTCGATATTATATTTTAATTGGTACATCACCAAGAAAATATTTAAGTTAACTAATTCACCTTGGTTGTGTTTCATACATTCATACAACCTTTACATAAACAATTCTTAAAAAAAAATAACATTTTATTTTCAATTTGAACTAATAAGAAAATGTCATTTATTATTGCTCTCTGACACTTTATTCTCATAAAGTATATGTTGCAAATGTGAGATAGAAATCATGTCTAAAAAAACCGTAAAAATTGCTAATATCTAAAATCTGCATTATTATCATCATTTTAATGAAAAGTTGAGGTTATTTACAAGTAGTTTCAAATATTTAATTGTAAAATGAAAATTTTAAAAATACAAGAATATAACTGAAATTAATTCCAAATATGGGATATTTTCTATAATTTTAACTTTTTTATATTTTAAAAATACACATCAAATTGGCAAAAATACAAATGAAGTGAACATATTGGTTACGATAACTAAATTTAGTAATTAATAAATGAAATTTTAGTACTCTAATCACTAAACTCTATACTAAAGTTTCTGAGTTCTTTTCCCTTTTAAAGGTTAAATAATCAACATTTTAAAGATTTAAATTTTCTTTAAATTATACTCATATGCAAAGATAAATAACCTATTTCATTATTTTAGATTAGAAAACTATATAAGCTTCGATACCATATAGATATCAAAATAATTCTATAGCATGATTTCCGCCCCACATTTGTAACATCCATCTTACAAGAAAAAATCACGTTCACGTCATAGATCAAAGAACACAAAAAGATTGTTTTGTATAACTTTTAATCAATCATAGATTTACATATTACATTTAAATATAATTTTATAATATATACAATTTTTATATATTACGTTCTAATAATTTTTATAAATCATAGATTTATATCTTACATTTAAACATAATATCATATTAAACAATATAATTTCTTAATTCATTTAATTTATAAATTTTCCTAAAATCTATATTAATTATAGAAGTAAAAAAATCAATAGAAATCAATGGATATATATTTTCTGTTAATTTTCTAACAATACCATAGAAACCATCTTACTACACCGTATTTTGTTTTCTAATTAAATAATGTAAAAATACTATTAAAAAAATCACGTAATGATGGTTAAAACTAAAATTAATAGTTAATTTACTTTTTAACTAATTGAGATCAAAATTTATTACGAAATTACAATGAAAGAAATCAGAAAGAGGAGAAAAAAAAAATGCAATTTTCGTCGCCTGAGAGATTCGAACTCTCGCGGGGAAACCCCATGTACTTAGCAGGCACACGCCTTAACCACTCGGCCAAAGCGACGATTTGTTAGCAAAAACAATGCATTCTAAAAAATCCAAATCAAAATCCAAATTTCTTGAAGCTTTACCCTAATCTTTGAAAATGCAGAATCCAAAGTTCAACCATGCAATGCGAAACGGATAGAAAAGTCGAAAAATTCAAATCAAGATTAGGAAAGTGAAACAGAATCATGGAAGTTGGAGAGATCAGAGTGTGCTAATATGGTAATTCAGTCACGGTTTATTCAGAAACACGGACCAATATGTTGCTCATCATATCTCAGCCAAACTTGAACAAGATCAAAGAAAATAACAGAGTAGACCAGAAAGAAGACGATGAGATTCGAAGGAAAAAAAACTGAAAAATTGTTTGAAAAACTGGCGGGACAAAGTTTGAGAGCATCAGAGACTTAAATACGAAAGTAATCACGAAATTCTTCGATCATTTTGTTGCAGTTAATTTTCCTCATCCCCTGCGTATCATACTTTGCCCCGCTACCTAAGAAGAAAACATCAACACAACGACAAATGCTCCAATCAAAGGCGGCGAAACGGCGCCGGAGAGCTTAAACGGCGGGGAGAGAGATGGAGGGAGAGAGAGAAACCATCGAACAAATAGATGAATGCTCTTTGCAGATTAAAGCGGTATTTATAGGATTCTACGAGCGAAACCCTAGAAATTTGTTGGGTTTTGAATATATGGGCTTTCTGATTGGGCTTATTTCATTTCTCTTCTACTGCGCCCATCGTACAAATATATGGGCTTGGCCCAATAATGCAAGCGTAGAGTTCTTTTTTTCTTCCATATATACCCTTATATAGATACTAACTATAAGTCATACACCCAATGATTTATGTTTTTTTTTTCTTTTTTCTTTCTTTGAAAAATTGTACTGACATGAAATAAATATGAATTTATTTCTTTTTTTTTTAAATGTCGAGTTTTAATTGGTCTCGTGAATCTTTTGGTGCTATTTTAGTAATTCTTTTTTTTTCTTTTTAATGAAATGTTATTATTTTCTATTATGCTACTATTGAAATTCGAAATCACCGATAAATTATGCTATAGACTTATGTGAAAATTGAATTTTAAATAGAAACAAACCAACAAAAATAAAAATTATTATAGTTTTGATGCGCATCTTTTATTTCTATCCATAGGGGTGTGTGATTGATTACCTTCTATTTGAAAGAGTTTTGCAGATTACGATGGGTGTTTATCATTCAACTAAATTTATTTTTATTCAGATATTTATTTAAATTTATCAATTAAAATTAATTAATTGTTTTTACTAATTTCCACTAATAAAATTACATTACTTATAGATAATTCATTAACCATACTTTAGTTGATTGAGATAATCCAATAAATATAATTAATTAGTTAATAATTTGAATTAAATACTAATAATTAATAATTAATTACTTAAAATCCATTAATTTATTTTATTGCACCATAATACTTATATTTAATTACCTATCTTTCTAAAAGTTAGAAGGTTTTTTTTAAGGAAAATAATTTCATTATCCAGTTGATCAGAGACAGGTGTATTAACCACTTGAGCTATACTCGATTTTGCAGGGTAAATATATATTTTTTATCAATGCAGTCGCTAATATTTTAAAATTTTCTATTACATGCTCAATACATACATTGATATATATTTTTTTTCATCTAAGTTCTCATTGCTACTTAAAGTAAAAAAACAATAGACACAATTATGTGTAATATCAAAATACACTTTATTAATTGAGTTAAAATTACTTACGTAGTAATTTGATGAAATGGATATTATCCTATTTATAAAACTAAAAATTCACTAATTTCACATGATTTTGTATTATTTTATTTTGTTAAAAAAATTTATTATCACAAGTCATATTAAATTGATAGAAATTAAAAATTTAAAATACGTATATTGTTTTTTTTTTTAATATTGAGTGATTATAAGGACTTCGAAGGAAAGAATTCAATACACGAGATGGAATTGAAGCTCTTGAAATATTAGGGACCAAACTGAAAAAATACAATAATAATGGACTAAAACATATATTTACCGTTTTTCTTAATCATATGCTGTATTTAAAAAGGATAAAATGAAAACAAAAATCAGTTGAAGTATTGCAGTTCTACAAGTGGTGCGAAATCGCGGATGGTACTGGGAGGTACAACAATGGCGAAACCTTCTTCAGAAACTCCTTCGCTGATCTTAACGTCGCCGGCGATTCAGATTAAGGATATGTCTGAGGAGGATTTACGTCGAACTATGCTAATGCTCAATGGATTGAGAGACTCCGACCAAATTCCGGACGATTGCAACACCAAGGACTTCCATTCCGACATCTGTCGCCGTCATCTCCGGCAGCTCCGCCTCGAGCGAGGCCGTGCCACATACCTTCTCTCCGCCGAGCCTGCTATTTGCGTAATTTCTTAAATCCTCTTCCAGATTTGTTTTCGCATCGACTTTAGGAGGAGCGATTTTGGATTCGGTTTCTACTATTGCATATACCTTGGTGTCTGATCTGAATCGAAACAATTTATTTGTGAAATTTTGAAATTCGCTGTTTATAGTTGAATTGGCCTGTTTGTTTGACTAGAAAGAATGTTGTCTGATCTAAATCGAAACAAAGGAAACTTGGAAATTCACTGTTTATAATAATAGTGACCTGTTTGTTTGCCGAGAAAATCTGGTGTCTGATTGTGATTCGAATCGAAATAGCATCTATAGGAGCTTGGAAACTCACAATTCATCATCACAGTGATCTGTTTGTTTAGAAAGAGTGTTGTCTGACCTGAATCGAAACTAAGGAACTTGAAATTCACTGTTCGTAATTACAGTGACCTGTTTGATTCAGGAGAAAATGTGGTGTCTGATTGTGATTTTAATCGAAACAGCATCTGTAGGAACTTGAAAACTCGCTATTCATCGTCATAGGATCTGTTTGTTTGCCGAGAAAATGTGGTGCCTGATTTGATTTGAAACAATTATCTATGGGAATTTAAAAACCCACCATTCATCGTCGTAGCGATCTTTTTGTTTGCTGAGAAAATCTGGGTTCTCAGAATTTGTATTATCCGCATCTTTCAGTTTTCGGTCGTGTGGATCCATCTGTCATATGAAATCAAAATAGCACATCAGATTTGTTTGCGTTTACTTTTAACAAAAGATTTCTGTGAAATTTCAGAACATTTATGGCTCTTTACATGGAGGATTTGTTGCTGCGGCTGCTGAGTTCTTATCAATTGCTTGTGCTAGAACTGTGGTGGCGGAAGATAAGGAAATGTTTCTTGGGGAACTGAGCATTTCTTATCTCTCAGGGGCTCCAATAAACGTGAGTAAAATTTAAATTACTGCTTGATTTTGTTTGTTTTGGGGATGGAAGTGGGACAGTTTGTTTCATTTTGGAGGGATCTTGCATGAATTTATGTCACAATGTTTTATAAATGGAGAGTGGTATGCCGCGAGACGAGCTTACTTGAACAAGATCGTCCCGCTTACTTGAATAGGATCTGTTCTATATGTTGTACAATCGTAAGTTCTGTGGGGAGTGATATGTGGTTGTGATACTATTCAGTCTTCTTATGATTTGAGACTCGAGATTCTTCTAGCTTTTGTTGATGAAGAGGTGGATTTAAGGGTTTGCTTGGCTCATGTCCAACTACCTCACTCTTATAGTTTGAAGGAGAATGAAGCGGGAGGATAGCAATTTTCAAATCCTAGATTTTCAAATGGAGAGAGATTAAGAATTAAATGTTTCATTTCAAAAAGAGAGAGTTCGTAACAATGAAGACTCTGTTTGAAGATTAGATAAAGTTACTACTTACTGATATATTGGGTTGTGAGTAATTTCATATATATATATATATATATATATATATATATATATATATATTATTTTATTATTTAAATCTTTTTTGGTCCAAAAAGATCTCACTCAAGTTATGGGTGGGTTAAGTGATTATGTTTTAAGAAAAATCCTTTTATTTTATCTCATTCTTCTCGATGAAAGAAGAATTTACAGAGAGCTTACAAAGAGTTACAAAAAACTTAGGATCTCTAGTCTAAAAAAGGAAGCTATTTTCTATCAAGATATGGATTAAATCTAGCAACAATGTTGTCTTCTTTTAATTGATTTCTAAATTTGATTGTCATGGTTGGAGTTACGTAATCTTTCAATTTTATCTATTATGTACAAAACGAAAGTTTCATTCTCCGCTTCTATGAGAACTTTTACGAAAATGGAAAAAACCTTCCATTTGCTCCTCTAGGAAAGTTTTATTTTCCCACAATGTGGAATTTGGTAGTGAGTACTGCATGTAGTTTTTGAGCATTCGAGCAGTTTACTTTCTACTTATAGTGCTGCATCTAACCTTTTTCTCGATTTACACTTTTACTGGATTATTACTTGTTCTGTTTTATGGCTTTATTTTCTGATTGGGTGTTGAAATTACATTGATGCAGGCCGAGATTGTAGTAGATGCTTCTATTATAAGGAGTGGAAGAAATTTGACAGTAGTTACTGTAGAGTTCAAACTTCAAGAGACAAAAAAGTTGGCCTACCTTGCTCGCTCAACCCTCTACATCATGCCAGTAGCAAAGTTATAGAAATATTTGGTTCTACACTTATGAAAATTCTGAATCTCTGCAATATTCTTCAACTTAATCTCCTCAGTTTTTGTACAGATTGAATAATCATATCGCATATCTACTTGTGAAGTGAGGGGAATGTATTGCATACTTGATTGGGCTCGTAGAAAGTAGCAATCAGTAATATTTTAATATTTATAGAATACCATGGGGAAATTGACAGMTATAACCCAAAAAGCGCTTTTTCTAACTTACTTTTCTAAAATGTCAGGTAAGATGAAATGACTATTATGTCCCGTTCTCATTTTCTTCTCTTTTTCGGTTTCCCTCCTCTCATTTTTTTAGTTTCAATTCTCATCACTGAATTGAGATTCAACTCTAACTTCGGACTTTTGGGTTCGTTGAAATTAAAATGATCATAAATCTCGAACTTGAATCCATATTGCATTTATTTTTTTTATTAATTTAGGTTTGTCAAAATTAAATGGATAAATAATTAAACTAGAATATTACTTGAGATTCATGCAAACTCGCTCTCGCTTGGATTCATGCAAAACTCAAGCAAGTTCAAAAGAAACTTGCTCACGATCAATGCAAAACTCAGACGAGTTTAATGAAAGCTTCCTATTCATGAGCCACTCTACTTTTTTGGAGGGCCAAGATGGGAAGGAACACCCCGACTCCCGCCTTATACCGTAGTCATATTTATTTTATTATCAAACATATATGATTTTTATTTTTAAAAATATAGAAATAGTTAATTGAATATATTTGAAAAAATATTTTAAAGCCAACTATTAAGTAGTTAGGATGGAAAACAACATAATATATAACTAAATAATCCATTACAATAATTTTGAAGAGAAATTTTAGGGTGGAAGACAAAAATAAATTTTCGTTTGTGGCTTTCTGGATTAAAGAATATATGTATCTATTGTGTGTTTCAACTCCACTTCACCTGGTGTACTAAAAAAAACCTCAAAAGGACACAATTTCAATTTTTATTATACTTTTTCTATATCTTTATGTATATATAAAATTGTAATTTTTAGTATTAGTTTTACAATAATTTATAGTATTTATACTAAACAAACTAATATTTGTCCTAAACAAGTTATAAACTTGGAACAAAAACCCACGGACGAACTAAATCAATATGGTGGAATTTGTCGATTATGTCGGATTCAATTTTTGCCCAAAATTTAAGTTGCAAAGTTTACAATACAAAATTGTTAGACAATTAGACCTTAATATCTCACTGTTTGAGGTATTTTTCTCTGAAATTGGAAGTCAATAAGGTGAACTTAAGGAGGACATTAAAGTTGAAACATGGTAACCCCACAACTAAGAGTGAAATGCCAACTACCATTAGCAGCTATGGGGATCGCCCTCTGTGATCTAGAGATCGCTCTTTGTGATCTCAATCGGTTTGGCTGCCACCCGAATGCCCCCCTTCCCCGTAAGACCCTCGAAAAAGATAACCACAGGGCATTCCATATGGAGCAAGTATTGGGGAAATTTTAGTATCATTTTGTTGGGCAAAGAATGGCCTTAGCAGGTACCCTACTCGACAACTGAAGCTTCTTTCACATCCTCAGGAAAAGGTGTAAAAAACCATCAATTGGCTCTAACTTACATTTTTACTCGAGTGGCCCAACTATTATGTTAGCAAGATACATACTGTGTTTTTCTTTGGCTTTATTTTCTTATTGGGTGTAGAAATTACCTTGATGTAGGCAGAGGTTGCAGTAGAAGCTTCTGTAACATGCCAATTGCAAAGTTGTAGAAACCTGTGCTTCCAAATATCTGCAATATTCTTCAGCTTCGTCTCCTGAATTCTAGTTTTGATGATCACCGGAGAATGCATTACATACTTGTATTAATTTGGAAAATATGGCAATAGTAATCAATGAATCATATCGAATTTAACGAATGCAATAAAATATCAAAACAACACAAAAAGGAAGAGGCTTGAAGAAATCACTCATTAACATTGGAAACAAAATAAAAAGTAGCATCCAGGATACAAACAAATAATGGCATCCAAACAAACAATTAATTGTAAATGCCATGGGTTAAACAATTAATTATTTATGTTTGGTTACGAGGGTTCAGCTGGACCTGAGAATGTTGCGAGTAAACCCAGATGTGAGAGAAGCATAGCATTCTACTTGCTCACCCAATAGAATGCCAGGCTGCTTCAAGTTCAAACCACTTCTTAATTTGCACCATGTGCCACTGATGATTCTCGGGGTGCAAAAGTGGGTGGATTTTCAAAGGAGAAATCTGTAATAGCAGAAAACATAAGTAAATAAATAAATGAGCGAAAATCTTTTTAAAAATGGAAAGCTACTCGACTATTTTTAAACATGTCAAATCACCAATAGATCCTTTAAGCCGTTGGGTTAGGATAAATTTAATAATTTCTAGATATCTTTAACACTATCCCTCATTTGTGAACTTGTAAATTTGCACAAGACCCAACAAATGAAGATCAATATTAAATGGGGAGGAAATGATAATATAGGAGTTCGAACATAGAATAGAACCTCCCGCTCTGTTATCATTTTTTAAACATGTAATCACCAATGAACCCAAAAGCTTATGAGTTAGGGTAAATTTAATAATTTCTAGATATTTCAACAATTATATTTGTTCATTTACAGAATTGGTCGGCATAAATGGGACCATCTTATATCTTCTTTTAAGGATTGGGAGGGAAGATGTTGATACTGACCATATTGTACACAGATCATAAAAATATGGCATCAACGAAGGCCTCTGGATCAAAAGGCTGAAGATCTTCCAACCCCTCACCAACGCCAACAAACTTTACAGGGATTCCAAGCTCATCGACGACGCTGACCTGAAAAATAAGGATTGCTTCATCAGATGAAAGTTGGCAGAAATCTTCGTTTCGAAGATGTCCTTTGGCTAAGAATTATATGACATACCACACAGCCACCTCTTGCAGAACCATCAAGTTTTGTCAAAATTAAACCGGTAATTCCAACTACCTGTTTACAGAAGCCAACAAGCTTATCAATTGAAACTCACTGACGACTACAAGCAGCTTGTAACATGCACATTCACACCTGTGCTCGTTTGATGTAAATTAAGTTATGGATTCCAAACAGTCCGACGAAAAACTCCATTAGCTATTATATTTTAAAAATACATGCCCCCAGGCAAAAAATTAAACCAATGTCTAGCATATAACACATGAACATAATAATCCACGTGCAGATATTTTACTCAGCAGGCGATGCAAAGTTTTACTTTTGGGATAATCAAGAATGATTATGGCACAAATAAGAATAATTAGTATAGAACTTCTAATACAGATGATCATCTCTCTCTCATATCTACGAAAGAAATTGGCAATATGGCAAGAAATGATTCAATATTCATCATACAAAAGTATTAATCTAGAAGGAAAAGGAAAGTAAAAGTTACATCATTGAACTCCCTTGCTTGTGGTAGCATATTCAAACCAGTAGTCCCATCCAATACTTGCAGGATCTCCTGCAATTATAATGGAACTCTTAATGCAGTACAACGTGATAAAAAGGGTCTAGAAGACGGTGCCTAAGAATTTCATTCAATGATCAGATATCCAACTTTCATAAAATTCTTCATAGCTCCTCGAATTATAAATGTCATGGAAGGCAGCATCGTAAAAGCATGCGTGAAGTAATAAATAAGTTGGAAAATGGAATTCTCGGTGAACTGGGTATATCTGCATCATCGCTAATCATGTCATCTTTAAATAAATTATTTTCCTAATCTAGAAAGCAAGTTTGAATTTAACAGTGTCAACTAACAGCTGAAAGCATTTAAGGAAAAGAGAGAAAAATCCCATAGACAAGGTCAAATTCATCACAATCCCAAGATACCAAAATAAGTTGAATGCATATGCAAGAGTGAAAGTGCAAATTCCTACACCAAAAATATAGGAAAACACAAAACCCTTGGCAGTTGGACTCATTGAAGTCTTGGCAAGTGCATATATGTTCTAACAATAGGCTTCTTTATAGATTAGTTAAAACATCAGTATTTCACTTAATAATGGGTAGTCATGCATAAATATATTGAAGGTAAATTGAATGGTTATGCAGGAAATTACAAATGCCTACAAATGTGACTTTTGAAATTAGAGAAAGTCAACAAGGTATAAGGAGTGAAGCAGTAATACTTACATTAGGTGCCCCTGGAATAACTTTGCCCACAGCTTTCTTACATGATATTAATTCTTCCATCAAACTATAATTTGTATGCAGACCTATGAATGAAACAAAATTCCAGAATTCCATCTATTTAGATGACCCAGCAAAAGAATGCTTACAGTAAACCACTAAATGACATGTACTTACGTCCAGATGTATCACATAAAACAATGTCAAAACCACCTTCTTTTCCTCTCTTTACAGCCTGTGATAGAACTATCAGGGAAACACTTCAAGATGATAAGTTAGCATCTACAGTATAAGATACAAACTTCTCCAGAAATTACAATGTCAAGAAAAACAAACAGAGCATTATAATTACTGCATACCTGAAGATGCTTTGGCATTGTCTCTTTCAGCAACAACAATCTCACATCCAGTTCTATCTGCCCAGATTTCCAGCTGATCGCTAGCAGCTGCTCTAAATGTATCACCAGCTGCCATCAATATCTGGCACAAAAAATTATAATCAGAGAAAGTATTTCCAAGTTCAGCAACCTTACTACAGTTCCATCTTGTAGATTTTTTTCCTTTAATAAGAACCATATTTCCTTTAGTTCCTTCAGTAAGAACCATCTTTCATTTAGAAGAATGAAAAAACAATAAGAAGATGCCACTCAAAAAAACAAGGTCAGACAAGCCCAAAGGAGCTATAAAACAAAACATAGCAATTTCAAAATAGAGCCAACTTCTTGGTAATAAAAAGTTCTGAAAAAAAGAAGAGGAAAGAAATTTCATAATGCTGCAACGCCGTAATAGAAAACGAGTGTCTCTACTGTAAACAAACCCACACTGCTCTCTCTCTCTCTAACCAAAAAATATTGTTTATAAACGAAACATAAAAATCACAAAATAAAGCCTCAATTGTTGGTAAACAAAATTAGAAATCACATAATAGAACCTCAATTGTTAAAATAGAGCCTCTCCAGTAAACAAAACATAGGAACTACAAAATAGAGCCTCAAAATGAGTCTCCCGACTGAACAAACCCACTGCTCTCTCTCTCTCTCTCTGGTCACACGGACAATGAAATTCCAAGCAAGTATTAAACTGAAACTAAAATGTCATTTTTTAGTGAATATTACAGTAAAGAGCCACCTTTAATTTTCCCCAAGTACAAAGCTACTTCAAGAATAATGTTGATAAATACTAAATAGCTTCTTCAAGTGACATCCATTCACCAAGGGAAGAAAGAAGCAACATCTCACCTTGGCCCCTTCGTTTTTCAATCTAAAAGCCAGCTTTCCTGCAACACGGAGTTGTAAATATATTTCTTGGTTTATTGAGCGATAAGAAAACAAATAAATTAATCCAAAGGTAGAAATTGACAGAGAAGTAGATAATTTAATTTTTTTTGCAACACGAGATCTTTTTAAATTCATGAATTTGCTTTATAGGAGTAGTAATAAAGAAATTGCAGCAAACAATGGGGGTTTTCGGTAATAAACCATACTCAGCACACTTTTAAGTTTCAAAGGAAACATACTATTCTCAAGCCACGTGTGTATCAAAGTAAATGCTTTCGAAACTAAGAAGAAACTTTTGCCGAGAAGTTTTTAATCACAAGTAGTGAGGTTTAAACCCAATAGAAAACCCATACCATGTTCACACTAGGTCTTACCAAGAGATGTTGTCTTTCCACCTCCGTTAACACCAACTATCATAATCACAGCCGGTTTCCTGATGCCATCATAAAAAAAGAATCAGCATCAATGTTCGAGATACCATGTCTAGGCTTATAGATTGGGCAAACCAGAAATCATAAAAGCAGACCGGAATCCAAGTTGAAGGTCAGTTTTGCTCCCCTTCCCTGTCAACAACTCCAAAACATTCTTCTTTAACGCGTCCTAGGATCATTTTGATCAATGTATTACAGGTTGGTCAAGCGTCACAGACTATTCAGATAGAAAAAATATAAAATTGGAAACCAGACTTGAAATCTAAAGCATTTTTTTCATTAGATTGCTCGTCATCAACTAATTTACCACTTCAAAAATTAAATCCAAAATTCTTCTTCAATAATCAAAGCAGTACATAAAATTCTTCTTCAACTCACGTTTAAATTAGTATCAAAACCTTCATAATTCAAATTTGTTCCATTCTCTTTAAGGTAGTCTTTCTTAGCAGACTTAAACAAATGGATGAGAGATTTCCATGAATTCGTCAAGTTACCTCTTGCTATGAGATGCACCAGCTAGTGCTTGATTTAACGGAAGATAAATTTCTTAATTATGTGACCAGTGTCTAATTTTCCAAAATGCAACTGAGTTTGAACTCCAAAAAGCAGGATAGATAAATTTCTTACTTCTGCCAGTAGTGCTTGATTTAACGTTGAACGTAATAAAAATAATTAATAATACATAGCACGCAAAGGAGTGAAACAATTAGCGAACTCGTTACCTTTATTTCACTACCCGATTTAAGCTTCCCCGCCAATATATCGTCACGCAAGTTCTCCACAATCTTAATGGTGATCCTTGGCCCGAAATCAGACACCAATAATGCCTAAAAAAAAAATTCACGATTACGATTAATCATAGTTTTCATTGGATAACGAGTGATTTTCCGAAAGGCTTCTGTACTAAAAGAACAACCTATATCAGTACAGAAAGCCAGAAGACAAAAAATTCGAGTCACAGAATTTCTCCATTCTGTAGTTTTTCAAGCGCGGAAACCAAGACCAAAGCACAGTTCATGAAACGTAAACTAAAATCCAATTCCACCTCGTTTCAATCCACATTCTGGAAAAGAAAGCTCAAAGAAAGTTGTGGATTAACTAGGACAGATTTGAGCATAAACAATGCAATAATTTTGGACACTGACTGTTATCCTTGCTGGAACAAAAGAAGAACTAAAAAAAAAAAAAGGCCAACCTCTTCGAGTTCGTCGAGAACTCTATCGGTCTCCGCGAGGTTCCAGTACAGAAGAAGCTCATCAATGACAGCAAGGTTATCTCGAGTCTTTGAGAAGCCAGAGAAGATCTTCTCAACGTCACTTTTGGCCTTCTCCTTGAGCAGCCTGCCAAGCCGAGTGAAGAATCCCGTCTGACCGGCGGAGCATCGGAAACGAGAACGGCAGCGGATTTGTCCGTGAGGAGAGGACTGGAGAGAAGGAGCGATTAAGCTTCGAGACGTAGAATTTGAGAGAAAGGAGAGTTGAGAGAGCGAGAGCGAGGCCGCGGCCATTTTTTTGGAGCTCCGATAACGAGATGTTTTGGAAACCAGATGGATAAACTACTACTTTCAGAAATGTCGCAGAGCGACGTCGTTTGACTGCCTCCTATGATTGATCGTATTCCTTTAGACGTCGTCGTTTCAGTTGGGCCCATTTGGAAATAGGCCCACTATCTCTGAGCGCCCGAGTCCAATCACAAGGCCCAAATTTCAGCTGATGTCAGACGTGTTTTACTTTTTACTTTTTTTCTTTTTCTTTTTGTCTAATAATTAAATCTTCAAAATTTACGTAGTTACAAGAATTAGACTATATCACTAATTTCCTGAAAGTTTTGTTGTTTAATGTAAAATAAGACAAGTTAAAGCTGTGGAATGGAAATTCAAACTTGCAATTTTTTTATCGAAAATAAATTTGAGTTATGTCAAACAAATTGTACAATTACAGGTGTTATGACTGATGATATATGAAACAAAAAAAATATGTTTAACTAATTTAATTTGTATCTTTACAGTAAACAGTGTCCGATGCTAAAATGAATTACGGTTTCTTTCTAGGAATTCGTCCAATAAATTTACCTTTTAACCCAGTGCATAATTCAAAGGTGGGATATGTAATTTATAAATTAGCATAAATACTAATTTAGTCCATCTACTTTAAATTTGAGTTCATTTTAATTTTTTTATTTATATCTGTTATTTGTATTTTTAACTTTTGTTCATTTTAATTTGTGTATTTTGAAAACATCTATCTTGGTTTATGTATTTTTGAAAAAGGATAATTTTAGTTTCTATATGCAAAATTTTGACACAAATGATTGATACAAAACTGTAAATACATCACAATTTAAAAAAATTATTATAGTGTAAAATTGTGATAAAAAGGATAAATAAACAAAAGTTACTTTTTTTTACTCTTTTTTGTTTTAGGATAAAGAAAACAACTTTTAAAAATTGGGCTTACGGCGCCTTTTTAATTCCACGAGGAATTCCTTGAATTCAATTTCATCTGAAAATTAATTCCATCAGGATTTATAAGAGTAAGCATTCCAAAGAGGAACTCCGATCACGACGCCGCCGCCACAATTCCGACCGAATCTCGCCGTCTCCGCCACCGGAACTCCAACTATTGCTTGTGAAGTTATCGCCGATTCCGATTCCGGTACCTTAACCCTCAGCGAAATGTTAATGATTCCATTCCGTTCACCGTTTCCATCTCTCAACCTATAACTCAGTAGATGCAAATAATTTTCCGGCTTGAATCGTCCGAGAAAATCCAACACCGGAACATTCACAGTTCCGACGATCCTGTTCTTCGAAGAAGATCCGCAATGCACCTCGATCGTCAAGAACATTGCATCCTCCGGCATGTCCAACACCAGACATCTGCCGCCTTGTTCGTCAATTTCCGTTCCTCCGCCGCGATCGAATTTCACGGTGGCGAATGTCGCCTTCTTCACTGGCTTCCTGTCGATTCGTAAGTCTTCCGCTGACATTACGGTGATCTCAACAGTCCGCGACATTTTGTGTCGTCGGAGGGAAATTGGAGGAACTTTATAGGCGATTTCCGATTGGAAATTTTGGGGAAAGAAGAACAGTTTACGGGGCCGACGTCAGCATCGTGACGTGTGAAGGGATGACCGACTTCATAACGAAAGTGGTGATTAGTTGTTCAAGAAATTGTTATAAATTATAATTAAATCAATTCATCAATTATTTTGTAGAATAATTAATTAGTCAATTAATATGATTGAAGACATTTAAATTTAAAGATATAAAATGATCCGTAGATTCAAGACCTCTTGATCACAGAAATATATTAATTACCACTGAGTTAAACATATTGACTTAATTAGGCTATATCTATGATGAATATATTTATGTTTAAATTCTCTTGTCGTAAATACTTGCAAAACAAAATCTTATTTTTTTGTTAATAAAAAATAGACCATAAACATTAAATAATTGACAAACATATTTAAATAGAAAGTTGGAAACACATGACAATAATGTCATCAAATAAGTCTTTAAATACTATCAAATGTAACAAGTTATTTGTAAGGAGAACGTAGCCGATGAATTCTATGATATAATATTTTGTATAAATGATATATCACACATTGTATTAATTGAAATTAAAACCTATCATAATTTATTTGTTTCTTTTTTTTTTGCTAAATTTATGTTATTCAGACATCAAATCATCTTCGATCCCTTTTTGTATTAAAAAAAAAATCATCAAACGATTGAATATACATAAAACCAAATTGAAATAAAAAATAGAAAAATGTGGAAATAAAACCTTATCTAGCTATACTCAAATTAAACCTATTTTCAAATTTCACACTACGCAAAATTAAAACAAGATACAATATTTAAAAATTAGACAATGCAAGGTTTCATGAAAAAAAAAAAAAAAAAGTCTTTTATTATGCTTTTTGTATGTGCATATTTTAAAAGAATACAAATGGTTGGATGGCGAGATTATATTCTTTAATAGGCAAATAGAATACGAGTTTTTAAAAAAAATGGTAATAAATAATAATATCTGCTTAGACAATCCATATTGTTCCTTCTTTATTTATATTCACTATTCCAACCACCGCATACTTACATGAATGAGTTTAGTTATTAATGAAGACCAATTAAATCGTGCCTTTCCTTAATTTTTTATTTATCATTATTTTATCTGGAGAACGTGATTTTCTCTAATTAAATATAACTTAAATACTATTTCAAGTAAAACAAAAAAAATTAAAGATTAAAGTCGAGCTAAACTCAACTAGTTGATATTTATCTCCGATAAAAAAGTCGTGAGTTAAAATATATACTATATATATATATGTATACATATTAAAGTCGATAGTACATAAATATGGACAAATTTGACCATGAGAATTGAGGTCGAAGAATTTGAGGGGGAAAAAAAATACAAACTTCAATCTTGTCAAATGTTACAAGGTTAATAAACTTACTTTATAACTATGATTTTAGTTGATCTATGTACCTATTTCTGAATCGTAAAAATGAACCAAAAATAAAGTTAAAGCAAGAAGGTATAAGCAACCAGATAACGTTGAGTGTGTACTATTATCAACCAATGAGAATGCGACACACGACAAAACAAATACAATGGTGCTCAGTATTGATTTAACATTCATTCCATCTATTAAAAAATTATATGTTTCTGTCCCTAATGTTGGAGGGTATCTACTGTCTAAAAATATCAATTTAATTCTTTATTTTTGGATAATTTTCTATCATATCCTCTGTATTGGTGTATTGGTGAATACGACAATAAGTCGATGATAAACTTATAACATGATACTTAATGAGTTACTAAAATTTAGATGAAGCATTAAGATGGAAAACAAAGTAGGAAATTTTTGTCAAATTCTTTAAAATTTAATGAAATAAAAAAACGTTTCTACCTAAATTGAGAATAGAACCCAAATATTAGAGACCACAACATAGATTTAGCCTAAAAATGAATTGACTTGGTTAAACTCTTTAAGTGGGTAGTGCCAAGAAGTCACATATTCGTAACAAGTCAAGCTATCCAGCTATCTAAGAATTTTGTATTCTTAGCTTTTGGATTTTATCTTAAAAAAGAGAGAAATTGGATATTAAAAAAAAAAAAGGAAAAAAAGAAAAATTATTGGCACATGAGACACAATAAGCCCAAGTCAACAGAAGTCCATTAAATCAAATGGGTGGTTATGAATTGGTCAAGTTGTGACGTTGCAAGGGATGATAGTAATCTATGACCTAAGAAAAAGCACAAATAGAAAGGAAAAAAAAAATATATATATATATATAAATATATTATTTTTGTCCCTGTACTTCCATCAATTGGTATGGTTCTTTATTCGCTCATTATTTTGACTACAAACAAATTGAATATAACACTAACAAAACCAATTAGTAGATTTTGAGGAAACCAAAAGATTGGTTCAGTAGAGATATATATGCCTTACAGTAGCCGAAAGGCTAGAATCTTCCAAAGCTCTCTCTCGAGAATGTGTATATGTTTTGAAGTGATTTTCGTAACGTTTTATGTTTGCCATTGAATGATGAGTTAACCTACAACATTATAGAAATCAAGGCAAGTCAAAAGAGAGAATGATACAAAAGAAAAAATCAAATATTGTAGGATCAGACGACTACTAGATGAGATTAGTTGATGTGAGCGTAAACTAACCTGGACACTCACGAATATCAAAAAAAAAAAAAACCTGATGTAGGTCACTAATTTAACTTTAAAAGTGTGAAGTATGATAATATGAAGTTCGAATATAGTTGTATTATATATAACGACATGCTTTGTCAACAATTATCTATAATCATTGTAAGGCGACTATAAACATCTATAGCACATGTGAAAAAACAAAAACTTTTCAATTTGGAAATACTACAACTTTGTGGAATACCATAATAGAAATTAACAAAAATATTGATGAGTCGATATTCAGATGTCCTCGGAGGTGATTCCACTAAGCAAAGAGAAGAGCCGTCTCCTCCCGATAGTTAAAACAAATTAGCAGTAGTCACAAAAATGATTGATGATATCACAGAAATGAGTAAGCGTAGAGTCCTCTCCTCCCAGTTGGTAAGGACTTGGGGTCTCTTGATCATATTGGTTTAGAGGTCTCAAGTTCGAACTTTTCGATGAGCTTAATATAAAAAATCATTGATGTCTCTCGAATTTGGGCCTTGGGCGAACACGAGCACCCTGGGTACAAGGAAGCAAAACTCCAACTCTTAGTTATAAAATATATATATATATATATTATATTTGAAACCTGTTCTTCAAAGGTAGGCAATATTACCTGGAGTAAAAGAACAACTTCGGGTAAAATGCCTCCCATCGGAAGAAGTTGTTTAATTACATCTGTACTTATATTGAATGGTATGTTGGAGACTACCTGTAGACAAGAAATTCAAGCAAGGTAATTTAGAACAAAATAGTTCACTTCAAATGGATACAATATCTGGATCATAAACTAAAACATAATTGAGTTTCCCAAACAATGTATTCAAACATGACAAACACTTTATGAACAAAATAAAAACTTGAGAACCATTTCATAACAATAAGATTACAGAAAATGGTTACTGCAGTGGGCATATTCTGACATAAAATAAGCAAATATGAACAGTTAAGAAGCATATCCAGTAGATGTACTTATTTTTTCAGGTTGTGATTTTGAATCTGACAACTCAATACTTTTGAGCAATGACAGCATATGTGAACTCACATGGCATTTAACAAAGTCCTCATTTAGAACCTGCATGTTACAGTAAAATAGTCACGAATACTATCTATATTGTAGGTGTGTGTTTGGCGTTTTGAAGTGTTTATGGAGGACTGAAAGTATTTTTAAAAAAGTTGGTAGTGTTTGATTAAATTTTACAGACAAGGACAGGAGAGGACAACCACGTTATACGTTCCCTTTTACGTATACGACATTGACATGATTACTAATAACGGTGCCAAATATTCCACATGCCATGACCAAATAAACTGAGCTCTTCTACAGACAATTTGGAATTATTCATTGACCTTCATATTATTATGTTATTACCTGTTTGGGAGTCCAGGTTTTTCCTGGGACGTAGAGCGGCCCGGATGGCTGGAGGTCAGGTTCTATTTCTGACTCTCAAAAGCTTCTTCTATCTGGTAGAATTTTCAATTTAGAACAATGAGGGAGACATGGTCAAGTCATGCCCTATCCACTTGAATGGAATTTGTATCTCCTCCATCTAGTAGAGAAGGAAGAGAGTCCAGAAACACCTCTTTTTTTTTACAATACAGAGGATTTAATTCTCGTCATGATCGGGGATATTACGTGCACTGTTCTTATCTTGCTTGATTTGTGCCAATAGGACAACTTTGTGAGGTATCCACAAGGAATCGGTAGTTTTCTTTCCTCAAGGAAGAGTCTCAAAGATACAATAAATCAAGAAGCTGAACACTCTACCAATAGTCTCCACAGGAACATTTTCCCTCTTTGAAGTGATGGAAACAATTTAAATCTCTCAAAATAATATGCCTGCTGAAAACACCAGATATATATTTCATTGCTGAGTGGCAATCCCCACATACCCTGAGATTTTTGAAAATTCGAATGGGTGCTCCTTTTGGGACTGTGAGAAGTCCAAATGCAATAGCCAACTTTTCGCTGTGGAATGCTAGACTACGTTCCTTACCCTCTTCATCCATGTCACGTAATGCGAAGTTCATATCTGGAACGTACCCAGCTTCCTTTATTAAGATCATCATTTCATCAATCTTAGAATATATTTCCACCGTCATAGGGTGGCTTCTATCTTCAGATATAAAAGTATGCACTTGGCTCTTCATTTCAATCCAACTACATCCAGGCTCCTTGTTGATACCCATTGTTTTCATCAATTTTCGAATTTGTGCTACATCTTCCCATCTACCAGCCACAGAGAACATATTGGACAATAAAACATAAGGCAGCGAATTCAAGGGTTCCAACTTAATGAGGTTTCTCCCTGCCCTTTCTCCAAGTTCTAAGTTCCCATGAACCCTACATGCAGAAAGTAATGACTTCCATAAGGTTGCATCGGGTTCAACCTCCATTTGATTTAATAAATCCTCCGCCTCGCTGAGTTTTCCAGCACGTCCCAATAGATCAATCATGCAAGCATAGTGATCAGGAGCTGGCTTTATTCCATAAACTTTTTCCATTGAGTCAAAGTAAGAGCGGCCAGTTTCCACAAGACCTGCATGGCTACAAGCAAATAACAACCCAATAAAAGTAACAGGGTCTGGCTTTATGCCATTAATTATCATCTGATCATAGAAATGAAGAGAGTCCTTCCCTCTCCCATTCTGCGCATAACCAACTATTATGGCAGTCCATGATATGACGTTCCGATTTAGCATTGAATCAAAGACTCTAGTTGCATCTTCTAAACATCCACATTTGGCATACATTGTTACGAGAGAATTCTCTGCAGATAACAATGATCCAACGCTGGTTTTGATAAAATCTGCATGAACTTGTCGACCAAACTCTATAACAGTCAGCTCAGCACAAGCACTAAAAACACAGGCCACTACGAATTGGTCCAGAGCAACCCCTGCAATTCTCATGTCACAAAATAACTTGAGGGCTTTTTCATGGAAACCATTGTGAACATATCCCGTGACCAGGGAGGTCCAAGATATTACATCCTTGTCTGGTATCTTATTGAAAACCTCAAATGCACAACCCAAGTTTCCTTGTTTAGAATACATGTCAACAAGAGCATTGCTCACAGTTCTGCAAGCGTCAAATCCAGTTTTAATAATAAGAGAATGAACAGATTCTCCTTTTTTCAGGTCCCCACAAGAAGCCAAAGAATTCAAAATAGACGGAAATGTGAAATCATCAATTCTCATATCTCGATCATGCATCTTGTGGAACAAAACTAGAGCTTCCTCTGTATATCCCTGTGCCACACACCCAACAATCATTGAATTCCAGCACACAACATCGTCAATTTCCATGATATCTAGGACCATTCTCGCACTATTCAAGTCTCCACATTTAGCATACATATCAACTAATGCACTTTGAACAAATACATTAGCACCAAAACCACTCCAAACAATACATCCATGTACCTGCAGACCAAAAGTATAGGCTGAAATTGCTGCACATGCTGTCAATATGCTGGGAAATGTGAATTGGTTAGAATCTATTCCTAGTATTCTCATCTCCTTAAAACACTGAATTGCCTTCAAACTATCACCATTTTGCGCATAACCAGTGAGCATAGCAGTCCATAGAACATAGTTTCTCCGATCAGGCAACGATAAAAAGAGGTATTCGGCTTCCAGAAGACACTTACACTTGGAATACATGTCAACAAGACCAGTGGCAACAAAGATATTAGCTTCTAGTTGGTTCTTTATTACATAGCAATGAATCATTTTGCCACCATGAAGCAAACCCATGGTTGAACATGCTCTTAAAACACTGCCCAATGTGTATTGACTCGGCTTCTGCCCCTTGCTCCACATTTGGCTGAACAGCCTCAGGCCTTCAACTTCACACCCATGTCGGCAATAACCAGATACGAGGGATGACCAAGTGATAGAATTTTTAGTGGGAGTTTCATGGAAAAGCTTACGAGCTTCAACTAAATTTCCTTTATTAGCATAAGCAGAAATCATAATATTCCATGAATACTTGTCCCGGTGAGGCATTTTATCAAACAACTTACGAGCATCATCAACTCGACCATCTTTAGATAACTCACTTAGAAGCTGATTGGACACAAGATTTGACGAATAATTCACAATGTTGCAGATGTAACGGATAAAAACAGGGTACCTGAAATGAAAATAGCGCTCAGTGAAAGAGTTCGAAGTTTGTAAGTATATATTGAACATAAGTAACTCCTTATTGGCGCCTAGGTTTCTCTATAAATTTGTGGTGAAAAGGGCAAATAAAAGAGAGGGGTGGAAAGAAAGCGGATCGCCGCCGAGAGGGAGAGAGAGAGCGACAGGGAGAGGGAGGGAGGTCGAGGGAACGAGAACGACGGGTATAAAGGATCTCGGTTTTGTTATGTTAAAATAGACCCGACCCGAACCGGTCCAGCTGGATTCTGTTTTAATTTCATAATATTTCGACTTTCGCGTTCTTTTTTATTTCAATAATATATAGGTTAAAAGATCTATGTACTCTCCTTAAATTACCGATAACTTTTTTAAATAAATTTAACAAAAATATGATATGGCTAATGAAAATATCTTTACTTTATTTATTGGCTTAACCCCTAACCCAACTTTATAGTAGTTAATATATTCTCTCAATAATTAATTTATAGGTTGAGTTTGTATAGTCAAAGTTAAGAGATAAATTATCAAAGAGAACATAGCTCAGTGGTAATTAACATATACTTCCAATCTTATAAGTTGGATCCCCTACATGTATTAAAAAAAAAGAGATAATATTTAATTATGTTAAAAAAAAACCAATGCATATTTTAATTGTTATGGATAAGAAATTATAATCAATTTTAAAATATGAAAGTACATAAAATATATTTTTTAGACGTGATTTATATTATATACAAGGAAGAAATTGTTTCTCCCCATTTTGTCTTTTTATTTAAAATTTTTTGGCAATTATAATTTGTACCTTTTAAATACAAATCTCTCTCATCTCAACCCGGTCTTGAAATGCTTACTTTCTCTCCTCCCTATTATTGTCCAAGAGCCCCAGCTATCTTTTCACTATCATTTTCTTGTTTGTTTTCTTTTGTCATTTTTCCCTTTTGTCTAATAATATAATATAACATTGACTAAAAATTTATTTTTCATCCCTATCTAATTAATATTTGCTATGCATGTAGACCTACCATTGAGTAGCTAATACTAACAGTAAAATTGGTCATGGTAAGAAAGCCTCAAGAGATGCATTCTAGGGTTTTTTTACCTCTTATGAGGTGAGATTCGGTCGAATGGGCCTAGGTCAATCAAAGAGGCTCAATTGAACAGAATGGTCAAACGAAGGTTAAAGGGTCCAAGCCACATGCGCCGACCAAGGTTCGGCTCCGAGCAGGACTCGGCCAAATGGTCGGGAGATTCCTTTCTTCCTCTCCGATCAAATGAAACGACCCAGTCCAACGGTCCCCGTGGCTCCACAACTCCATCAACTGTGGGCTAGACAAACCCAACACCAAAGATCTCCAAAAAGATCCTAAGGGAGAAATCTCAGTTTACTCTTGAATTGATTTGTGAGATTTGCAATCGCTCTTTCCCCCGCCTCCGTGGGCAAGTAACAGTGTCGTGAGGAAGGAGTTTAGAGGCCTTACGGTAGCACGCACTTATTTTTCTTTATAGGTCATGCGAAGGGGGTCAGTCCAAGATCGTATTGTTCTCTACAAAGACAACAGACGCTCTCAACAGCTAGGTGCCACTCTCTTTCTGAGTTATTCCAGCTTCTTCATGATTTCGTGTTGCGGTAAAAAAAAAAGGGTCGTCTCAACATTATGCCTTGAAGAGGACTCGAACTCTCTACCGAGCTTCACCCAGCCTGCATTTCCTTTTGAAGGGGCCTGGAGTTAGCTCACCCTCGCGGGATCACGACCCTTTATCCCGACCATTGTAGCACGTGTGTCGCCCAGGGCATAAGGGGCATGATGACTTGACGTCATCCGCACCTTCCTCCGACTTATCACCGGCAGTCTGCTCAGGGTTCCAACCTCAACGGTTGGCAACTAAACACGAGGGTTGCGCTCATTGCGGGACTTAATCCAACACCTTACGACACGAGCTGACGACAACCATGCACCCGCTTTCTGTCGGCCGACCACTACATAAGCCGCTAACGTCGAGCTTTCTCCGCCAGACATTGGATAGCGTCTATAGTAACAATCCATTCGAGTCAATAGTTTCCAGGCCAGCTCCATTGCATCTTATATACCACTTTGTTCCTTCTATATAACTCATTCCCACAATGTAGTAATTTGCTCCATGCAATTGAGTCATAGTGGGTTTAACGACCTATATTTCCAAGTACGTGCATAAAGACATGATTAGTACCACAAATCTCATTCCATAGAGTATAATAAATTCATTATTGTTGTACCAAAATAGAGGTTTGATATAAACCACAAGTAATTAGTAATCAATAGTTTGTTTTAGTTTTTTTTTTTTTTTTTTTGGAAAAAGGAAAAATAAAACAATTTTCTTGAAAGTTCCATGTGGAAATTGTTGGCATCCTAAACTTCAAAGTAAGCTTAATTGTAAATGATGAGAGAATTTGCCCAAACAAACCGTACATCCTTCCATACGTAAGCATTCTGTGTCTTTTATCTTCCTCTTAACTAATTTGTTAAACAACCGTCTAACCTTATAATTGAATTAGAGTCAAGTTTATCGATTCAATTTTATGTGCTATTTAAAGTAGAAAAGATAATAATGGTTAAAGTCCAAAAAAAATTGATTTTAAAAAATAATGATACTAAAACTCCAACAAAAAATAATCTTAAAATTAATTACGTTAATTTATGGTTTAATTTTCATAGAGAAAATGGGTTTTTATCGATCTTTAACTTTGAAATTTAAAAAATAGATTCTCATCGTGTAAAATTATCTGTGTTATTATTATTCTGTCTGAGTTAGATAAAAATAATCAACTCCAAATTAATAATGCTAATTTTAAGATTTATAATAAGTACACGACGTCTAAAAATACATAAACTAAAATAAAATGAGTTTCATAGTACTAAGACCAAAATGTATATCATCTATATACATAGTTAGAATGTAAAATTATGTTTCATTGTATAAAAAATTCGAGCTTCACGCTTATCTTGCAAAATATATATATAATACAATTTGTGGGAGTTGGGAATCGAACTACTCATAATCTCTTGATTTGAGATACGTGTTAATTACTACTGAGCTATGCTTGTTTTGACATTTTATTGCATATTTTAATTATTACGAATAACGCATGAAATATTTTTTCGAACCCTATGAAATTAGAGTATGTCTTTTTGATATTTATCTCTCAAAGGATACATTTATTTGTATGGCTGATGGGTGCATAAACCAAATAAATAGTACACACCATACAATACAAGAATTTTAATTTTTGTCGAAATAATTTTCAATGAAATTCAAATTTTGTCGCCATTATTCGGGATGAAAGTAAATTTTGTTGCTACTATGCGACAATATTTAATTTCGTTAGCAAAATCAACCTCTGACGAAATAAGCAGAAGTCTCGATAAAGAAATTTGAATTATGTAATCATATAACTTGCGATGAAAGCATATTTTGTTGAGAAAAGTTATTTTTACTTACGAATTTATAATTTTGTCGGTAAAAGTATCTCCCAAATTTCATAAGCAGATTTTTTTGCTAAAGGTAGAATTTCAATGCGCCATTTATATTTTTGTGAAAATTAACTATGACGAAATTTGTTTCGTCGAAATATTCTCAATCAAACGTGACGTTTAATATAAACGGAGACGAAATTGAGACATCTACCAATGTGTTGAATTTGTTGAAGAAAATCTTCTTTTAAACTTGAAACCACGGACGAATACTTTATAAAGTAACGAGATTGATTATGAAATATTCAATTTCTAAAAGAAAAAGTTGAGGAACATAAATAATAAAAGAATAGCAAATAGGAACATTAAGTATCAAACCACATATGTAAGTCAAGATTTTTCAACCTCTAGTCTGTTAAAATTTGGTGTTAGTTAAGGTGTTTTTTTTTTTCTCTTTTTTTGGGTTAAAAAGCTAAGAATCCATTTCATTTTTTTTTCCTTTGTTTCCATAAAACAAGTTGTTTGGATGCATTTTCTAAGAAACGATTAATTTATGATTGTTTGTAAAAAGAAGACCAAGGATAAAGATGTTTCATGCGAAGCTTATCCATTTGAATAAGTCATTGACACGTAGGACTCGACGACTTTGAGTCAATCAAAGGTTTCCTGTTATTAATATTGTTTTCTATATTCAAATATTATTTTGGAAAAAATTGAGAAGTTTCATCTTTAATACCATTAAATATTCCACAATCTTTTTTCTTTTTTATAATTTTGTAATTTGTARTTTTTCTTTTTTGATTATCAAATATTTAATAATGATTTTACCTATTATTATTTCTGTCTAAAACGATTTATTTTTGTCTTTGATAAAAGTATTTTCAAATTTGGTTCATTTTAGTCTATATATTCTACTAAACGTCAATTTTGAATCATATATTTTTAAAAGGTAGCTAYTTTGATACATATTTATAAAATTTTAACATAAATTTCATAGATCATCAAAATATTTTAATACATATTTTATACTATATTTCAATAAATTTTTGTGAAAAATATTAAAATTACGATCGAAAAAAGTTTAAACAAAAATAGTATTTAAAACAACTTTCCACGGCCCTGTAATCCTAGTGTATAAAAATTTAGTGTAAATTTTAGGATTTTGAAAATATTAATGCCTCAAATTTATAATAATATTAATGGATATGTTGATAAATAATAAAATATAGATATTGAAGGATATTTCTAAAAATGGATAAATTTATAAAATTATTTCAGTTAATAAACCAGCAATAAATCTTATCCTTTTATGAACATATATTTATTTTGGTAAAATTTTGTTGTTATTTTTTGACTTTTCATATTGATATCAAACTCGTTGATTTATATTTTATAGATATATTGACATGTTAATAAATATTTTATTCTTTACCTTAAAGTATATTTGATTTAAAATGGTAGCTATAGCCAAAATTAAAACTTGAAATTTGAATAAGTAATTGCAATATATGGTTAAGGACTTAAGGCTGTTTGTTGGATTATTTAATTTCAAATAAAAAAAAAGGATGACATCAAAATCTAGATGTTTAAATTTATTGTAGTATCGAGACTTTCAAATATTTTATTTTATTTGAAATACTTTTAAACATCCATTTAGTCCACAAATTAAATTTGCGTACAAAATTATTTTAATAATTATCATTAACCATTAGACAAGATCTCAATTTTATCTAAATACTTAATTAATTATTGTCAATATGTGTGATATTATAATGTACCTACTGGTAATGAATTTTTCATCCTATCACCAATCTTAATAGATAAAAAAGAAGAAAGAAAAATGATGGAAGAAACTAAAAGGATAAGATTTGTTTGAAGCCAACCTAAGTTTTGACGGTAATTGACACGTGTCTCTACCCACGAGGTTATGAGTTCGAATATCTTCATCCTACTTGTTGTACTAAAAAAAGTATTTGTTTGAAGATTATATAATATGTAATTTAAATATTATTTTTTTAGAGAATTATAAATGGCTTAATTTGTTTGAAATTTTAAAAAGATATTAACCCTAATCTTTTTGTAAACAAATGTGTAATTTAATTTGTTTTCAAGCAATTTTTTTTCCCTTTTAAAAGGCAATTTAAAAGGTGGTTTTGCGTAATATTGAATACTTACTTGTCACTAAATCAGGGGCTTCATCCTCGAACGTCTGCCTTTTCGCTCTCTCTTCCTCCCAAAATTTCCCCTCTCCCTCCATTCATCGAAACCCTAATTTTTGCTTCTTCAACACGAAAATCAAATCAAATCAGTTCCTCCTGCTTCCTTTTCGCCATGGCGTCGATATCGAGGACTCTTCAAATCACCGTTATTTCCGCCGAAGATCTCAGCCGTCATCGGAAATCGTTAAAGAAGAACTCGTTCGCGACCGTCAGAATCGACTCTCAGAACATCGGCAGCACGCTAATCGACGGCGAAGGCGGGAGCTATCCTTTCTGGAACCACAAAATTGAGTTCAACTTGCCGTCGAATGTAAGTTTCATCACTGTGGATGTGCATTGTGGAAATTTCTCCAGGAACAAGATCGTCGGAACTACGAGAGTTCCGGTATCGGACTTTTTAGGCGGATCCTTGCCAGAAACTTATCTGCATATTCTGAGCTACCGGTTGAGAGATGTTAGAGGTAATAGGAATGGAATTGTTAATATTTCTGTGAGAGTTACGGCGCCTGACGTTGTTGAATCCACTCCAAGAACGGCAAAACTCCAGGCGCCGTCGGAGAAAATTAATTTCGGCACCGGCGCCGGCGTTGCAGTCGGAATCCCTTTTTGGAGTGGTTCCGGTATTTGACGCCTTGGTATAGCTACCATCGATTTCTTTTTTCTTTTTTAAAATTACAATTCATAAATTTAAAATGCAAATAGTGTATATAATTTTAATGTTAGTTTTAAAATGTTGATTTGAAAGAATGGTTTTTCCTTTTTGAGACAAAAATAATAGAMGTTTAATTATGAAATAAATTATATTGATGATTATTATAAAAAGACAATTTTTTGTTAGTTAACAAATTAACTAGTTATTATATATATATATATATATATTTTTGAAACGAAACTAGTTATTATAATTAAGTAAATTGAATTGATGAAAATTTAATTTTATCTTTATAATTAATTTGTATAAAATAATTATAATTTCCATTTGTTTTTCTCTTACATATAGTCTTATAGATGTTTATAAAATTATATTTTGAAGGGAAAAAGCGATTATGGGCTAATTATTTCTACCAAGTTTGGAGATAAAATTCACATAAAGGGCCCAATCCAATCTATTCATCAATTAATATTTTAAAAAAATAAAGGGTTTGAGATTGATGTTATATTTTTTTGGAAATATCTATATTTTCTAGATAAATATTACAAGTATTGACATTAAGAATATTAATAATAATGATGATGATGTATTTTGGATTTTTATTTGCCAACTCATTAATTAGATTTTTATATATTTCGTGAGTTTTCATATTTTTCATTTAATATTCATCCACGTCAACATCATTAATATTCTCAAAAAGTGGGAGTTGAATAATTCTGTAATATCGAACATTCAATTCCATGCGTTTGTTACTGAGTCTTTGACAATGACCCTCCACGGCCTCCTTTTTGGACAAATATTTACCACAACTAATATATGGAAAAAAAAATAGCCATAGTTTCCAAACTATATAATAATTAAAGTAAGACGTGTTCAATGAGGATAAAATAAAGATAAACGTTATGAAGATTTTGATTTATAGAAAATGTAGCAAAGGGGAAAAATCACAAATAATCAAAATGAGAAATCTATTCAATTGTGGAAGTAACACAGACTAATTTTTAGAAATAACGTCCCCTGTCTGATAAAATAAAGAAATAGGTTAATTTCTTATTTTGAATCTGATTGTTTCTCAAAAAAAAAAAATAAATAAATAAATAAAATACAACCTATCAATTTATTTTATTTAAATCCTATATTTAGTTGAGGAGTTTTAAATTTTATTTCAACTTCTAGAATTTCTATCTTAGTTTATAAACTTTGAAAAGACAATCATTTTAGTTATACTATTATTGTCCCACTTAATATTCGTACATCATCTAATGCTCATCTACACTTGCTTATACATGATCCAAAATTATTATTGCCAAGTTATGCTAAATGCAACCAAATCTTCTATGCATGCAGCAAGCCTATCCATCAATAATGGTGTCCATAAAGAACCATGACATTTTGACTGGGGTCCTTATAGTCTCGTTATCGATGAGACTAGTCTTTCTTCACATCCAATTGGAAGTAGATTCTCTTTGCCAAATTTGAACCGACCCAATTATACCCTAAAATAAGAAAAAAGCCCTAAACGATAATTTGTTTTAAGAGAACACCAAACGTGACTAGGTAATTTTACACCATTAGGTGTATATGTTAGACATCCAATAAATGAATTAAAATTACCAACTCATCAATTAAGCTTTAGTGTTGAATAGTAGTTTATTATGTTTAATATGATATCAGAACAGAGTCCTCATTTATTTCGTTGATCTGGAAATTGGGATAAGAAAAACAAGGGGGATTCCATTGATTTTGTGTTAAGATAGCAATCAAAGAGAGCAGATAGGGTTTCAAGTTTATCAAAATCATATGTTGTCTTTAACTTAGCGATAATTGACGCTTGTTTCTCATGTCACTGATCCAAACCCCTACCCAATGAATTAAAAAGAAAGAAAAAACTAAACCCCTACCCAATAAATTAAAAAGAAAGAAAAAACTTACACCCATATAATAGAAAAAAAAATGTAAATTCCATAAACTTTTATCTATTTACTGTTGGGGATTTCGTGGGGACTGGGGGCACTAGTCTCAGTGTTGGAATTCCAAACGCCACTCCAAAAAACTTTATTTCTTAATCCCAAAAGAAATTAATAAATAAATAAAACTTTCCATCTTTACACGGCGCGCGCGCCAGAAATTGAACTCACCCGGAATTTTCTCTCACCTTCATTTATAATTTTCCTGACCGACGACCACCCTAGTCAGCTCCACGCCACTCGTCTGTCATCCATATAAAGCCACAGCCGCGTCTCTTTATCATACCCAAACACGTTTATTTTCCAGAACCACCCCCTCTTTTTCTCTCCCCTTTCTCTCCTCTTTCCGCCGTCGCCTCCTTAAATCTCTCATCCGTCTCCCATTCTCTTCAATCTTTCTTATGGCCG
>NW_019104533.1:140414-150859 GCF_001995035.1 Momordica charantia | reverse complement strand
AAAAAGCATTCAACATAAAACACTATTTTTAAATCTTATTGGCTCTTAAAATTAAAATTATTTTTTAGTACTTAAAATAAATTACAAAATGTATTCTACAAAGCACCAGTGGTCTAGTGGTAGAATAGTACCCTGCCACGGTACAGACCCGGGTTCGATTCCCGGCTGGTGCATTTCTCTTAAGAGCTGTGATGAAATTTAAGCAATCGTGATGTAAGGGTTCATCACAACCATCTGACCTCAAGATGAAATCTGCTTCTCTGAGCTCCTTTTTTTTATTATCCTTTTTTTTTTGTTGGTTTCAAAATAATGTTCTCAGAAATTCCAAGATTACCTAATTTCAAACTTACATTAAATTAAGAATTATGTCACGAGTTCATTGCAAACAAATTGGGACATTTAAGACTTGTTTGATAATGTTCTTGTTCTCATTTCACATTTTTTGAGTAACAGACATATTATGTATCTCATTTTTAAATTTTGATAAACATTTCCAAAAAATAGACTAAATTTAGAAACTACAAAAAATAGTTTCGTTTTTTTTACGTTATATATAGTATGACATGTAGACCTATATTTCATTACCTCCATGTTCGACCCTTACCATGCAGAAACATACTAAAAACCAACCTAAATTAGATATATATCTCGTTAAGAGATCATGTGTTCAAACCCCACCATTTACAAATTAGAAACGAGAACGTTATCATTATATTGACAAATATACATGTACCTATAAGACAATGCAAATTCACGGAACTATTAGAATATTTGTAAAATATACCAAAAAAAAAAGACTAAATATAAATTATTGGAGAAATTAAATAGATATGTGCAGACCAAAATTAGATTAAAACACCAAATGGGCTCTCCCAACATAATAGTATTCTCATCAGAACAAAGTCAAAAACACAGTTCCCTCAGATCCAAATTTACACAAGTCAGAACTCAAATACTTTTTAGCCTAAAAATTACACATACATACATACAACAGCAGCTGCTTCCAAACACTCTCTCCGCAGGAGACCTTAGAAATATGGTCTCTCCCCACTGGCCACCAAGCCCAAAACATGATTTGGGGTGTGTCGTCTTTCGTCTTTCGTCCATCGTATACTCCACCGTCACGTCACACTTCTTCGTTACTGGAACTGTTTGGCTTCAAGATGTTGAACTTGCAGAGTGGGCAGGTGGCGTTGATGTGTAGCCATTTGTCGATGCAGCTGCAGTGGAAATGGTGGTTGCAGGGAAGTTCTCGCAGCTCTGTTCCGTTTTCGTATGCGGTGAGGCAGATGCAACACTCCTGATGATAAGATATTGTGTTAGAAAAAGGAGGGAATTTGTTTGATTTTGTATTATTGTTCTGTTTAACTCCTCTTCCTGCTCCAATGGTGTTTTTGCCTGAGAGGGAAGTGGAATTTTTGAACTTCTACACCATCAACTACCGTAATGGAGCAGTTTTAAGAATGAATGAGATAGAATTCGAAGATCGGTTTAGACAAATTTTCAAGTTCTTTAATGCACACAGAGCTCGAACCAGAAACTTACAGCGTCTTCAGGACGAAGAAAACGTTCTGTAGGTGCATCACTGTCACAATTAGTCATTATTCCTCCGGTGGATTCTTGAACATCACCATTCACTTTCTCGAAATCGTCTGTTCTGTTGTATTTGTACTTTGGTAAGCGCTCGATATCTTCCTTGGTTGCTCCTTCCTGATTTTTTTGAACAAACGAAATAGGGTGAGATGACAATAGCAACAGTAGGAAGTATCAATACGAGCACGTCTAGTGGATATATCAAAGTAATTGATTGATGAAGCCTTTTCCATCCAAAAACACACCATGATACTCGAACATAAGCCGAAAATATCTGCAATAGAACCTATCCGATTGCTTTTACGGATCAAAAACTATGGCCATCCAGAAGGAAATATCTACAACTATTAAGAGACTTAGAGACACATAACAGAAGAAAAATATATACTTTCGACAACAATAATTGAGTGAATGACGAGACAACTAGTTCTGCGAATACTCAAAATTTTAATTCAGACATGAGAGAATGTATCTGAATAAGTTACATATTTGAGTGGCATTTTTGGCATCAACTAAATTTCCTGTAAGAATTAGCACAAATTCATGATACGTCTTAAAAGCGTTTTATGCAAGCCAGTATTTCATCTAATATACCATTATGTCCATTTGCAACATGCCGAATAAAAGAAAAGATGAACCGGAACCAGCAGATCGAATCAAAGCTTGTCAAAACTACCTGATCAGTGACTGCATACAAGATGGCAATTATGCAAGGGAGGCAGCAGCAAATAGCAACACCGACAAGGCACGCAATTGCAACACAAATCAGAACAAATACGACGTCGAAAGCAAGGAATGTAATGCAAAGCCTGCAACATAAAACCGCAAATCGATGAGAAATTGAACAAAGGAAGTGTTAAAAAGACCATTGGTTTGGAAATCAACAAACCAGTATAGCTGAGGTGAATCATCTATCAATGTTTGGCCTCCAGCAGTTACCCAGTAAAATCCCATCAGCCACCAGATGAAAGAGAACAATGTATTTGCAGACTCAATATGCTTTGCAAGATTGCTATGGAAAAAACAGAAGCTACAGATTATCAATCAAACACCTTAAGCTCTCGATTGAATGAAATCAAATATTGATGGATTGAAATGGAAAATGAACATTGGCCATACCTGGGTTCTTCGTCATTCTCAGTAAGCTCTGTGACATAATCGTCTCCATCGCTTCCGGAGACCGAGTTCGAATCCTCGCCACTCGCCCAGCCGCCGTTATGGTCCAATCCAACGGTTTCTCTCGTGGAGCGCCGCCGCTTATACTCGGTGGCGACGCAGGCCATGTGAATTATACACTGCACTGCATATCCAGTGATCCAAAACCTCAGCGGCACCGAGGGTTTTTCGCTGGTGCTAAGCCCTAGGACAGTGAAACTAATGGCAACGAAGGCCAAGTTCCATAGAAGGTCCAAGAGGATAATGGGCTTCGAGTACGCCCAATCGCTCTGCCGCTCCTCCAGCTGCTCGGCGGCGGTCTCGCGGACCCGAACGGATGGTTCTCGGAGCATCATCTGCCGCCCACCTGCGCGGCGGAGAAGACGAACCGCGCGGCGCAGAGGCTGAGGCGAGCGGCCGATGAACGCTCGCGAACGGAGAAAGCCATCGGTGACCGAGTGACCGAGCAGAGGCGAATTATCCACCGCTCGGATGGAAGAAGAGGGCTGAGGGATTGAGCTGCGCATCCTGCGATTTGATTATCGATCTGTAGTTCGAAACTATTAACTCTCGGTGGAAAAATTAGGTTACGCGATCACAACTCCAAAAAGATTCACTCAAAATCAAAAGGGGGATCCACGAAACGGATCAAAATCGAACTTATCAAGAAGAATCAGAGCAAGGGCAATCCGAAATTCGGGTTGAAAAGATCAGAAACAACAAGGAATCAACTGGGACCCGGAGAAAATTCTGAGAAGATGAAGAATCTGACAGAAGTTGAAACTGGGAATTGGGGAAACTTACAGGGTTTTGAAGAATGAAACGGTGGAGGAAACCCAATTGAAATTATGGCAAGTTAGCACGAAATTCATGAGAATTTGGACATCATCTGTAGTTCGTTGAACGGAAAACCAATGAATCGTCAGTTTCAGTCAACGCGGCTGAAGGAGACGGAGGAAGAAAATGGTTTGAATTGGAATTACAGCTGAAACTGGATAGTGTTTGCTAATTTTTTTCGAATCTCCTTTTTTTTTCCTTTTTCTTTTTTTTTGCTTTAAAGATATGCTTAAATTAAAGTCACGTTACCAAAGTTTCAGCTAATTACCTATAATATAACTTTAATCTTCTTTTATAATTAATTGTATTTTTCATTTTGAAAAAATTATCACTTTTCTGAAAATTCGTGGTTGGTTTTGTTTAGGGCAGTTTTTATCCGGAAGAAATTAGACTGTGTTAGGTGTTGGATTATGCCAAGTTATTACAGGTGGTCAAATGATGTCCGACCTTAAATAAGAGGRACCTTTAAATGGAACAAACACTCCAACATTCGAGTTAAAAGAGGTGCAAGTTACGGTAAGTTGTTCTCGAAGTAGAATTGTATACCTCAGTCACAAATGAGTGTCTGTTTTATAGACAGTAGAGAGGACAAAGTCGTTGTAACCACTCCGACCGACAGTTATGGTTGTTGGGTCCAAGTCGATTGTCGGATYTGAGATCGCGATCTTCAGGTTGATTTGTAGAACTTTGATCTTCAACTCGGTCTTAGATGTAGGTCGATCCCCAAATCGATTGTCGGACCTTACCTATCATGGCGTAAATTTCTATCCATGCATAAAAATTTCACACATTTTTTAAATGTCATTAGTTTTATCTTTCAACTGATCCATGCAAATTTTAAAATTAGACCCTGGATTTTAAAAGAAATGGACTGATTAGACTTTTTTTTTTTTTTTTTTTTGGTTATAAATGGGAAATCATCTTATTATATGGGGGACAGAAAACCCAAAGAATAAAAAGCCCAATATGTATGGACTTTGTATTTGCTCATCCACATCCTTTTCAACCCAACATGGAATATAAGAATAAGGTTAAATTATAAGTTTGATATGTGACATTTTTTAATGTGAACTTTATGAACATAATGTAATTAAACTGTATTGATTAGAAATAACGTAACGATATATGACACTTGAAGTATGTCACGTGTAAAGTTCACTCATTAGATTTTAGGCAACGAGGCATATGGGCTTACTTAAAAACCACATTTTGCCATGTAGGTCGACTTTTAGTTTCTATATGCTATTTTTATTTCTAATGACTTAGGTAAAATGTAATAATTTATTACATAGCAAATACTTAAATCTCTCATGTCGATATGAGGCTAATAATTGAGTCACATATATCTAACATATTTATAGTTAATGATTTTTAAGTCAACATGAGCTTAGCTCAACGATAATTGACACCTATCTCTTAAAGGTTTTAAGTTCGAACCCATCTCACTTGTTGCATTGAAATAAATAATAATAATAACTAATGATTTTCCACCGAGTGGTGACAAAAACATCCTCGAAAAAATATTGAGTTAAAATTTATCTTATATTTTAGTTGTAATAAATCAATAAATAAATAAACAGAAGACCTAAGTTACAAAATTGGCAACCAAATTTAGGGCCTGTTACACAAAATGATCTCTCAAAATTTTAAAGAGTGTCTATATATTAATATATCTTCAAATCTTATGATAATTGTCAGTTTTTCAATGATAGTCGTAGGAAGATAATCGAGTAGCACATGAACATTATTCTTATTTATTTATTTATTTATTTAAATCTCTCAGGCCTCCTCTGCTTGAGGCGGTATGGACAGTAGTAGCGTATTCGTCAAATTCATCTCCTCCATCACATTACTCTCTTTTACTTAGCAAAAATAGATGTATTTTTTTTCTTCTTTTTCAGAAGATAAATAGTTGTGATTCATAAATATTATTTTCATTATAGCAAAAAATTGAGAAGAGGTGGCAAAATTGTAGTGGATATGAAGGCGTAAATAAAAAAGGATGGGGCATTAAATGCACATCCCTCGCCGGCCCCACCGCGACCATATAAAATATTTTTTAATTGTGAGTTCAATTTTAACTTTATATTTACATGCCTTCGACTTAGTCAAGGCTTTCCTCGTATAACAATATTCTGATAAGATTAGTCAAAATGAATATAGTTCATCGTGGGTATCACTTTGTTTTGAAATTTAGTTTTCTGAAAAATATTATGCTGCTACCACTATTAGATCCTAACCCAATTCATGATTGTTACCAAGATACAGGAACTCGAGTGCATACCCGTTTTAAAATAATTAAAAAAAATTGAAAAATTTTCGAGTATTATAGAATCACGAGTATTCTCTAACGATACATCAACATCATTTTGAAAAGATCTTTATTGTGTGAAGTTAGAAGACGGCCTATAGACACAAACTAGCTACCAAAATGGTCCAGCACTCTAAAAAGTGTAACTTGGCAACTACCCTACATCGCCAAAAATAATTCCTAATTCCTAAACTTTATAAATAACTTCTCTAAAATCATACACAATATCCACCGACAACTTTTATTTAAAGATCCATCCAAGTTCTCTCAAATTTAGAAAATATTAGAATTTGCTTCACCGACAGGGTGGAGCCTTAAATTATTTTAGGATTTCTAGCTCTTTCAATTCTATTAATTTGGGAGCAAACAACACGAAAATTACTAAACTTCTTAACTATTTTATGTCTAGTTCTTTTTTTTTTTTTTTTTAATTACATGAGGCTTAGGTATTCCAAAACTATAATCGATTTCAAATGAATTCTGCTTTATCATTACTTGTTGTATGCGCACCTAGATGGTTAGAGACCGCCACAATTTAAATCTTTTTAAAAAATTAGACCTAACGTCAATGGAGCGCCACATCATTTGGTCATGAAAAGACCAAGTGTTGATGTGGTTTGATCGACGAATATCTATTTTTGAAATATTATTTTTGGAAATAATTTGAAGTGACATATATTTGGAATAGGTTTAAAATCACAATTTTCGTATCAAACCTACTTTAAGAAAATAAATTAAATAAAGAAAAAAAAAAGGAAGAGGGCCAAAATGGGGAATGGAGAGAGATTGGGAGATAAATATCCAAATACTAGCGAATAACAAAGAGGGTCGGGTCATCAATTTTATCCGTATAAATAATAAAGAAATAATTCATAATAAATAAGAGTAATGAGTCAACACGAGGCCGGTCTCCTCGAGTCAATACCCGAACCCACCCACTGAGTCAACGCGCCGGCGGTTCGTTCTTGACTCAATACCACCCCCACGTTTTCTCACCATCCCTTCAAATAATAATAATAAACAATTGAAATAAAAAAAAAGGAAAAAGAAAACTTACACAAACTCCAAGGTCAGAAAGGTGAAATGGAAAGCGTAGCGAAGTGCAGTCAGAAATCTCAGATATACTGCAGCAGGTCACGTGGCGGGCTCGTGACACCGGAGCGCGGTTTTAATCTTCTGCACCGTACACGATATCAGATTATTCACCGTCTCCACCGACTCCACCGTCAGTTTCTCCGTCGGCAAACTGTTAACCAATATCTGAAACGCCACCGTCAGTAGACACCCTCCGCCGCCGCCGTCCGGCACCATCGCGAATCCGGACGGCAGCAGCGCCACGTAAGCCGAATCGCCGCCGTTCATCACCACCTGCATCGCCGGAATGTCCACCGGCGCGTACACCACAAGCGATCCCGAGGGATCGGTGCAGGTCTCTTGGAGAATTAGCATACTGCTCTGACTCGGATTCAGAGACTGCTGCAAAATCCCAAAAAATAAAAGTAATAATTTTTTTTTAAAATTTATAATATGATTTTGACGTGAAAGAAAAGAAACGAAAAAAACTTGTTCAGGGATAACTGAGGAGTGTCCTGTGATTTTGACTTTTGCAAGAAATTTAAAAAGAGAGAAGAGAGATGATTTGTAGTGTCAGCTCGAAAAGCTGCTGTCCACAGGTAATTTCTACATATTCTGAAAATTCTGTCGCCATAGATATTTCCAAATTCCATATTCGTCATTATTTTCTATTACCTTTTTCTTCTGATATTTCTTTCCCCATACGATCATACCCAATAAGTGGGGTTGGAATTATCAAATTTCGGTTCATTTTTGTATCCTTACTTTCATTTTATAGTCCTCTAATTTCCTTTCATTTTGAAAGAATGATAAATTATATCTTGAAAGTACGACATTTAAAAAATAACAAATACTAGACTAACAAATTTTAAAATATAAAGATAAAAATAGATGTTTTAAAAATATGTAGACCAAAATAAACCAAAATTAAAAATATTTAAATCAGAATATAACATTTAAACTAAATTTTAGTTGACTCCATCATACATAGATAATTTGATATAGGTTTAAATAACTTGGTTCCTTAACAAATACGATCAATCGTATTCTCACTGTCATTAAATATTTGATGTTTCAAAATATTTAGTGTGTAAAATATCGTACTAAAATTATGATTTTAAAAATGAGATAGAATGAAAATAAAATGACCAAAATAATCCTTTTTAAAAGTACAATATCGTTTTTATTAAAATGAACAAAAGTAAACCTTGTAAAAAATATTTTAAAAAATACAGGAACAAAAATAACTAAAATAAAAAATATAGTATTCAAACTAAAAAGAAATATATTTAAATTTATTTGATTTTACTCCATTATTAGACGCCGAAACTTCCATCCAATGATTATTATGAACTATGTGATGGGAGTTTAAAATTTTATAGTAATTTGATTGATTATATGTTTAAATTTTAACATTTTTAAAATTCTCTTTCAATTTAATTTTAGAGAGAGGGGAGGAGAGAAAAAGTACGTACGGCGGCGCGGAGGAGAGAGACGGAGTTGGCGTGGTGTTGGGCTTTGGGGATGTGGAGCATCTCCTGCATGGGGCCGCCGTTGGACAGTATGTCCCATTCGCTCCTCAGCCGCTCGTCCCGGAGGAACTCGAACACTCTCTCCGGCGACGCCGCCGGCAGCCAAACCGACGTCGCCGCGCTCAGCACAGTCCCCGGCGGCTCACCGGGATCGTCCACGCTGTTCCTCGTCATCACCCGGACGTCCTCCCCGACGCTGCCACCGGCGTTCAGCGTGTTCCACTTGTACACCGACGACGCGCACACGCCGGCGCAGAAGTTCGCCGTCATACGCTGCGCCAGCCTCAGCATGCTCCGCCGCCCACTCGCCGTAATCGCTAACACCCAAACCAAAAAAAGAATCATATTTTCATAACTAATTAATTAATTGTTTTGTAACGATGGGATGGTGGTATTATTGTAATTAACTGTTTACCGGAATGGTCGCGGTCGGAGATGAGAGTGGCGAGGCAGTCGCACTGGCGTTGGAGGGTGGCGATCCAGCGGGGGGCGCCGAAGCCGAGGCCGGAGCCGACGAGGGGCCGGTACAGCTCGTGGATTTGGGTTTCGTCGTATTCCGAATGCTCCACCCAAGTAACCTGCCATCATTCCACACCACTCGCAACACAATTTCCTTTCCATAATCCAAATATATTCTAAATTCTCAAAATTGAAGCCATTTATGGCCTAAAATAAGCAATACTGTATTTTCATAATGTATTACACAGTTTGAAATTATACAAAACTCAAAAATCACACTATATTTAACAAATTAAATATGAAAATTTTAACATTTTTTATAATATACCATACTAAATATAGAAAATTTTCCACTTCTAAAAATTTTACTGCAAATACTTAGGTTCTAAGCGTAACAACTTATCATATGATAAAAGGTAAAGATGGAAATTTTTTTCTAATAGATCATGAGATTATGAACAGTGCTCAATATAGTTTTATCCGAAAAATAAAAAATGGTTGTCAATATAGAAATAGTTCACAGTCATGGGCATAAGCATTTTTAAAATTTAAATACGAATTTCTCAAATTTAAGACACTTTTTTATTTTCGCATTTCTTTTTCTACATTATTAGATATTTAATGGTGGCGGAGAATAAGTTAAATGAGTCAAATATTTTCAAATACTTAGCTGCTTGCTTGTATGTAAAAATTTAACAATTTTATATATATTTCTCTCTCTTATATGTAAGAATTTTAATAGTGTTATTTCTCTTATATTTATCAAAAATATAATGCCGTAACTAAAAAATAGTTATCTATTCGATAAAGAATAAAATAAGAAAGGAAACCTTAGAGTAGCCATTGGGCATGTCGTGGATGAGGCAGCCGGAGGGGAGTCTTCTGCAGGGCGGAGGGGAGGAGTCGGCGATGGAGACGGAGACGTCGACGATGGCCCAGACGCCTTCGGCGTGCTGCTTGCAGAAGCGGAGGAAGCTGAGCTGTCTCACCGGAACCATGGGAGACAGAATTTGGAGCTCCGCATGCATCTGTGGGGTGGGGGCCGGTTTAAATAAATTAACAAATAAATAACAATAGGTGGAAATAATTAACAATTAATTACCAGTTGGAGAGCGCCGTTCTTGGTTCCTCCCATGCCGCCGGAGATCACGTCGGTGGTCGTCGCTGTGGCGATCATGTTCGGAAACATCTCCGCCCACCGGTTCTAACATCATAATTATATATAAATTAACAAATATCAGCACAGGCCTAGCTGTGTAATTACCTATTTGACCCTACCCTCTCATTTTACAGTTTATAGTAAAATTTAGATGTTCGTCGATAAATAAATTATATCCAATAAAACATTGAAATTATACTCTTTTTCTCGAGATTTGGAGATTGTATTTACGTACTCCCAAATTATAGTACTTACAAAAAAAACAAAAAGAGTGAATTTAAGTTAGGTTATAAAGTCACGAGAGAGAGAGCTTACAGCGTCCATT
>NW_019104533.1:110634-128687 GCF_001995035.1 Momordica charantia | reverse complement strand
ATTGGTTCAAAGGTGCAATTAAAAGTTGAATTTGATCCGAGATAATCAAGAATCAGGTTTTGCAGATGGGGAAACAGGATTTCTATTCATTATCATGAGGATTTCGGGTAGCAAAATATATCAGGTGCAACTGTAAAAGTAGCTGAAATGCTTTTCATTATCGCATGCACAATCCTAGGCTTGAGTTGAGTTACCCAAAAACCAGTAAAATAGCTCCGGTGCCTCATAATAAATTCTTTTGCAGAGTGTAATTTCATCCAGTTCTCATGAATGGTTTCAAACAATAACAATATATATCAACCTAAACAGCAAACAAATCAAGGATAGTCTGAAAGAAACCTGGATTTGGTTATTAGTGATTAATGTCTCGAGCTCTTTCTCAAGACCAGCAACACTTGTTTTAAAAGCATTAGCCATCATATGGAGATCAACGGATACAAATGGGAGCGTGTATTGGATGAGAGCCTTGTGGCGTATTTGATCATAAAGCGTCTCAACATGGTCATGTAAATGAATGTCAAGCAATAAGTTAGCTTTAAGATTCCCAAGGTAGTCCAGACATGATGCATAATGGCTGCAAGAAAATAGAATGATTATATCATTGATAAATAGAAAATAGCTATCTTCCAGTCAAACTACTAGCTCATTGGAGGAGCATCATAGCAAGCAAGTTAATCCCAAGATCCAATTAATAAAACATATGAGGTATTCAAAACTCGTTCCGCTTAAAACCAACAAAAAAAAAATTGGAAAACGACTAAACAAAAACCAACAAAAAAAAAATTATTAACAAGAAAGCCATATAATATGTTGAGTTAAAAGAATTAAATAATTGGAAAAATATATTATCCTAGTCCTATCACTGCATTTATGCACGTGCATAAGACATGTCTGAGCCAATTTAAAATTTCTACTGATGAAAAGAAAGTAACTAAGGGTAGAGTAGAAGTTTGAAGAAGCCTAAGCAGATTAGTGACTACTGCTTATCAGAATGTATAGCACAAACCTTGAGTAGAAATCATTAATCAGCTCTCGGACTACAGGAACCAACTCTAAGAAATTACGAAAGTTGACGTTGTCTATAACTTTATTCTGCCAGATTAACACAATTAGTCAGAACAGCAAATCACTTGCTTTAAATTCCATATGAAACACGATTAGCAAGAAAAAGGGAAAAAAATGTGCCTTTAGCTCTGTACGGTCAAAAGTTGCAAGCGCACAAAGACCACCATATGTCGCAACATCCTGCGGGGCAATCACTTCATTAAAGTGATTTACTAATTCAGGACCTGTCTCCAGAAACTGCAAATATAACAGAAAGTTGATGGTAAGCGATCATAGCTATAACAACAGAAAGAAAAAGGCCCTCAACACCACAATAAACGTTAATCTAGACATTTAGCACAACTCAAATGCAAAATATAGATTACATGGGGCCATATAATAAAGAAAGCCCATGATGGTCAAGCTCTTCTAAACTATGGAACTTCATTATACAAACATGCACATACACAACTCTTATAAGAAAATCCTATTCAAACAATAAAAACATAATCATATGCATTCCCTGTATTGGAACTTGGAAGAAAGTTTTAAGACAATCAGTACAATTAAACTGAACTACTTGATCATAATGTCCACAAGAAAACAAACCTTGCGAGCAGCAAGTTTGTACTTCTTTGCTTCCAAGTGAGCCAATCCTGCAGCACATCGAAGCTTTGCACCAGTAATTGCATCTAGAGCCTCTGGGGTCTGTTCTGCTTTGCTAACGTAACTCGTGACATGTGTAAATTGGCCCATCTCTATGCTGACAAGAATTGCGCTCATGCACATATGAATGATATGCTTTGATGTAGTACAATAATCGCGTGTACGAACATAACTTTTAAATGCATCGCCAAGTTGACCGTGAGCATAGTAAAAATCTCCAAAATCATTGTATCCCATCCTTATGCTTTCTTTTATCAAATTAGTCTGCAAAATATCCCAAAGCTAATAAATTGAATATCTAAAACCAGGATTACTAAGCGGTTGTCGCAACTTCACAGAAAAGGTAAAAAAAATAAAATAAAATAAGTAGCTACTAATAGAAAACAACATCCAAAATCCCCAACGAATTATTTTCACTTTTTAGGAGGTAGCTAGAATTCGAGCACTGCCATGAAACTGCTGTTATAAACCCCTGTCATTGTGGCTACATGCGTCACCAATTAAAACCCTCACTGATATAATGAACGCATCGATAAATCAATGGCACCGAATTGAAAGGTCGAAACCCGGAAAAGTATTATGAAAACCACAACAAAACTCCCCTAAAGAAGGTGCGAGAGTATAATCAAACATAATGTACCCTATACGCGTTGAGTTCATTCTCGAGCTTCTCCTTCCTCTGTTCAGCCCTCCTCTCGACCATCTCACACCAAGCGGCATCCATCCCATAGTTCGGCCCCAACCTACCATCGATCTTGGGCACGACTTCCCTGAACAACAGAGTGTTCTCGCCCTTCTTAATCTCGTCGTAAGCCATCCGAAGCGCCTCGAGCTGCATCGACTGGTTGGTCTCGGCACCGCAGTGGTCGGCGATGAAGATAAGGCGAGTGATCTTGGTCCGGCCCGAATAGAGACTCGCATACGCTTCAATGTCGAGCTGCTCCCCGGTAATAATGGGTCTATTGAGCTTGCCGTCGTCGGCGCCGGTGCCGTTGGCGTAGATCTCGTCTTCGACCATTGTAGCGCTCCCGGAGGGCTCGTCGTCGGCTTGCATAGCGACGGGGAGATCGAAATCGGTGAAATTCAGGAGAGGGAGAGGGATTTGGGGATGAGAATTAGGGTTTACTGAGAGGGAAGAAACTGAGTACCGTACTTCTTCAGGAAGTGTTTGATGTTTGTGTGTGAGAGTTTCTCGCTTATGAAATAGTAATTTCTACTCTCCTGATAGAGCCTTCGGAGTGGGCAGCGACGGGGAGATCGGATGCCACGTGCGATTCCAGAACTCTCACGTGTTCCGCAACGGCGTCGTTTCTTCCTACCTCATTTCTCTCGTCTTTCATATTTTGAAGTTTTTGTTAAATTATTAATTATTAATTTCGTCAATTTCATAAATTATGTAATATGTATATTCAGTCGATGTTCTTTTTTAGTACAACATGTAGAAATAGAGATCAAACTCACAGCCTCTTGATTTGATTTGAGATATATAATAATTACCGCTGAGTTATGTTCGATTTTATTATATTTAGTCGATGTTGCAGTATGCATTCGAGTTTCTATAGTTGTATTTATTTAGTCCGTTCATTTCTTAATGTTATATTTATTTAGTTTATGTATTTTAAAATTTTGCCTACTGTTTCATAAACTTTTAATTGTATGTTCAATGAGTATATTTTTTCTTTTGGCTTATTTAATGTTTTAACATATTGGTGGTATATTATTTAAATATCGTGATACGTGTGAAATTAGATGCATTCTTTAAATGACAAGTGTATTAAGTAAACATTTGAGTTACGTCGAACTATCAAATACTAAATAAAAAATTAAAATAATGTACTATAAATTGTGACTGTGTTTGACATGTCTTTTAAATGATGCATATAGATACGGAGTAAAAAGTATTGTTTTCGAAAATATAAACTTTTTTAATAATGTATAGTAAAAAAAAAGTTTTAAAATCTATAGATAAAGATAGAAAAATACTTAAATGTGCTTTTCGATTAGACATTTTACTAGTTTTATTATTAAAAAGCGTTCATCTACTAACTACTTCACTAAGGAATTTTTTTTTTCTTTTTTCTTTTTTCTTTTTTCGGACATCTGCAACTATAAAACAACGCTTGAGTTATAATATTAAAATAAAACTATTGTGGCTTCCGTACTTTAAAAAAAAAAAAAAGCATTTCTTTTGTTTGCTTTTATGATTTTAGCGTTTGATATTGATATACTAATTGAGTCAGTAAACTCACGTGGTATTGAACAATGATCCTGCTCGTTGATATACACATTCAAGTGTGTTATTAAGTAGAATATGATGTTGGATTATAGACGAGGTGACATATTAGCACGAGATTGGTGTGAATACCAATCAAAACTGATACATGCACTGATACCTGCACTCATAACTCAGTACTTGACGTGGTGAACAACCAAATTAGTGTGATGTTTGAGTTATGACTGAAGTCAAATAGCATAAGTAACTAGATATGAGCTTGTACTTAGATAGTTTACATTTGAGAATTGTTAGATTTCGCATTTTGTAAGAGGATAGTATTGTGGTTCTATTAGACATACGTACCTGTCTAACAACGTAGCTTTCACTAGTTACTGTCGAGCAAAATATTCCCAACGTTAAAGTCCAGTTGAACTATACTATATTTGTTATGAGTCATTCATCTTCGTTTTTTGAGTAGATGATCTTAGACTCAAAATTGTCATACCATTTTTTGGGGGTAAAATCGAGTAGGACGCGTGTCCATATGTTAAGTCAGATTTCATAGCAAAATGACAATCACGACTGATAAAATTGAAATCATAATTTAATAGATAAAATATTTCATACCATTTGCATTATTTAGTCCACCTACCCTCTCAAACAAAACAAGAGAAGAAAAAGATGTAAAGTGAAATAAAGTAAAATGATAAAAGTAAAATTATTTTGAAAAAAATTAGACCGACAACTATTAGTCAAAAAGTTTAACCTACATATAGAAGAATCATGTCATGTATAGGCCGACCGTACCTTTTTATAATTAAAATAACGGTGTTATAAAAAAATTCATTAAAATAATGTTTAAGTATTTAGCTTATAAAATTTTAGAACGTCTGTAATCATCAGTATATTAATTTAACATTTTATATTTTTGAAATGTTTATTTTGGAGTTTTTAAAAGTGATAATTTTGATTTATTTGTTGAGAGTAAAATCGAGTAGRACGCATGTCCATCTCTATAGGATGCATGACCACAAATGATTTGCAATGTCAGGGATTCGCGTTCCTATCTTCTCTAATACGAGTAGTTCAAATTGACTACAGGCCTGTGGACAGTGGCGTCACTCTTCAATTATTGGGGACGTACGTCCTCGACAGTCGTCGTATCTCACGACATCCATACCATCCCAACCGTTATTCTTGATTGGTCACTATGTAAAGAAGGTCCCTCACCTTTACCAAGTAAGTGAAAAAGTGTTTGGCTCATTTGTTTTCAGGTTTGATCGTATCGATATTAAGTTTTCTGATTGCAGATTCATTTGTTTTCGGACGAAACCACTATAGGGGGAAGAGCGTGAGAGAAAATAAAAGATTGAAAACAGTAGTTAATAACAAAAAGAAAACAAAAGCGAAACGGCGCGCAATCTCGGTGTTCGTGAATATATATTCCGCCCCACATCTTCTTCCATCTGAACACCGACGCCACCAAAACCCCTTCTCTGATTTCTCTGTCTCTGCAAATTGCTGAGACTCTGCGAATCAATGGCCGGGCCGACTCAAGAATCCGTCGAAATCTTCATGAGAGTCACCGGTGCTTCCGAGTCTCTCGCCCTGCGCAAGCTGGAGGTCTACTCTTCGTCTTCTCTTTTTCTCGCATTCTATTTTCCTGTTAGAGCTCCAAATTTTACGATCTCGTGCTTTTTTCTTTTCCACCCATGTGTTTTCTGTCCCTCCGATTTGCTGCATTGTTCTGATTGAGCCACATTCCACTTGCATATTGACTCTGTTGTGTTTCGTGTGATTAATTACTTTGGGTTGTGAATCTGGGAATGTAATGTGGTGTAATTTGAAGGTTAATGGTTGATTTCGTTTCACCACCATTATGAGGAGCTAAATACTTTTTTTGTGCCTGACACAATAATGGTCAGAATCAGAATACAGAAAATCTTATGGAAGAATGTGGTTTAATGGCCCCGTTTTTTCATTAAAACTAAAGGGAAACAACTGCTCCAAGTTTCGTCCACAAACAAAGTTTACATAGTATTGTTCAGTTATCGCGTCAATCTTGTTTTACGTTTACCACGTGCTTACTTCGTTTGGGACCTGGTTTACTTCAGTTGATCCCTATTAAGATAACATGTTAATTTGTTATTGAGATCACATATTTTTATGTGGTTAACTTCATCATGGACCATGGCCACACAGGTCTGTGATTATTATTATTTTTTTGGCATTTAATGATTAGGAATGACCTGTTGATTATTTAATTCCATCTTTCCCTTTTCCTTTATACGGGTCATTTTGGGGGTCCTGCACCGGAGTTTAGACTATACCTATAAAGCATATAATTTACGGAGCTCAGAAAATTTACCTGCCAAGTTTCTTCACTTGAAATTTATTTTATCAATGTTAGCTATTCACCTAAAAGGCCTCGTACTAATGAAGATTTTTTTTCACTTATATACTATGATCTTCCCTTTCTCTAGCCAATGTGGGTTGGTCGTGCACCCATCAATCCTCTCATTGAACAAAGTACCACATAACCTATCCTTAAATAATCATCCATCTGCATTTTATTCTCGAGCACATCGTTTTTAACTAGGCCAACTCTTTTTTTTTTCCTTGGAGTACACCACCCATCCCATAGAGCCAAACCATCAATTACCATGACTATCTTTGAGGATTACATTGACAACTTCTTTATTCATCACTTGAAGATTATATTGACACAACTAAACTTGGGACATGACTCTAATACCATGTTAACACGGGACCATATATGGGAGAATAACTTATCTCATTCTATAAACTGAAGTTAAATATATACAGGCATGCGTAAAGGCCCTGAACTACTAAACGTCAAATCATAATAAAGAAAAATGACTAGTAAACCCCTATGTATACTATAGCAAGCTAAACATTTGTTTTTCTTCGTTTCACGTTGTTTTTCTAGTTATCTAACATTACACTTAATAGCAGGAATTTAGAGGCAATATCAATGCAGCTGTCAATTCTCATTTCAGTGAAGGGTACAATTTCAAGTATGTTGTTTTACATTATCGAAATTTAGCATTTCCCTGTCCCTTACCATATTCCTTGCTGCTCCCTTTTATTTTTTATCTTGCAATATGCTCGCTTTATCTGTTTAGTTGCATACCATGCTTACGCCTTACCTTTTTCTTTGTTCTGTGCCTTTCTGCTCAGTCAATATTCTGCACCACAGCATAACTACACCAATGTGAATAATGAGAGTCAAGGTGGACAGAATGGGCTTTGGCCACTTCTTAATGCCGCTAGAAGTTTCAGGCCATCATACCTTCTTGATCCCAATTATAGAAGACAATTTTTTGACCAGATGCGTAGATCTCGATCAATGGGTCCTCCATCTTCTATTTCACATTCACAACCAGGAGGTATGGGGCCAGTTCCTTTAGAATTCAATAGCTTTGCAGCTCAGCCATCTCACCAAGTAAGGAGGACTACCTTTGAAGATGGAAATAACACCTCATCATCTAGTTATCAACAAATAGGGAGTGATACTGAGGATGGAATGCTTAGAGCTGCTATTGAGGCTTCAAAACAGGTTTGAAGGATTTGATTAGTAGCTAACAGCCATTGCAGTACATATGTGCTAGTTATTGATTGTATTTTTTATATTTTTTCAGTAATACTTCTCTTCATAATTGAATTGCAGGATTCCGACCTTGAGCTCTTACAAAGACAACTTCAGCAAGAGGATGATGATCTTGCTGGTGCAGTTTCATTGTCGTTGAGGGTATTGTACTCACCATTCTTTATTTTGGTAGCATGATGCATGATGCTTGTCCAATGTCCATCCCTTAAACTTTGAATTCACTTCATCAGGTGGCTTTGGAAGAGAGAGCAATTCGTGAGCTGATGCCGGAGAATGAAGATGAAGTTTCAAGAATGGGAATAAGAGAATGTAGCAACAGTGGACCGAAGGTATTTGTTACTGATTGGTGCCCTTTGTGATTTTTACGTCACTCACCGACTGTGATGTCATTTCACAAAAATGATTTGCTCATCAAAATGTGCCCAGGAGTGCAAAGAAGGCACTAGTTTTGATCACCAGCACGAACAAGATGCATCTAAACAGGTACTAATGTATATCTTTGATTTTTTACACATACACATATGTGCATGATAGCATTCTGACTGATTGCTCGCTCACTCATGCACATACATTTATGACATTGCCCATGCACTCCTGTATCATGAGAATATTTTTAGGAGTCAGTACCTCCAACTTTCCTCTGGCATGGCCAGTGAGGGAAAAGTAATATTTTCTTCATTTTTATGGAAACTTAAATCACATATTTATTTCCCCCTGAATTTGAAGTGGGGTGGCATCACTTCGAAGGAGTTAAATGAATCGGTATTGCTTGAAGCTGCCATTTTTGGGGAAGTTTCTGAAGACTTTTCAGAGAACGCTCTGCCAGGAGCTCATTTGCAAAATGATCAAATTCACGGCTCGAGTAAGGGCAGTGATCTGCAACCTGTACCATGTTTCTCAATACCATCTTCATCAACACAGCAGTCACAATGGCAACAAAAGGTTTGATCTTGTTTCCCATGGTTTTAGCTTGCAATAATTTAAGCTATATGTACTATCATGTGGCATTTTATTTGGGATGACGAGTACTTTCATGCTGATCTTCTATTGAACTCTCGCTTTTAAAATATCAATAATTTTTTATAAGATCTATTTTTGGATTATGTTTTTAAATTTCCATGCTCCATCACTGAAGTTCATACTGCATGAGGTCTTGAACTTTGATTTGCAGAATGTTTATCCTATTTTTTTGATGCGGAAAATAACATTGAAATGTTAGTAGAAAGGAATTCAGTCATCTTGCCTGGTTGGATATGCTAAGTTATTCTGCGTTACATGTTCCACTTCTTAATGTGGATCAAATTTTGGTTTGACGTTGTTGATGTGGGCAGGGCAGTGCCTAATTTAGTTAAAAACAGCCTTCACACAATTTATCGCTGCTCTTAAATCCACAGATACTAGGGTATGTACCAAATAGAGTATGATAAAGCGTTCGTCATCATAGCATGTGCATCCCTCCTATTATAAATTTATGCCTTTCTGGACTTCTTGATGAACTACTCTTGTATTGAATATCATCCTCATGTGCTCGGATATCAAGATCATCTAAGCCGTTTTTGACAATATTTTTATAATGAATCAAGCTTCTCTATCTCTATTTAAAGATAAGCAAGTATTATATTATCATCCTTGAACCTTTGATTCTATCCATGGATGTACAGGAAACTGAAAGAAATTTAGCTGGTCAAGAAGCTCCATTTCCTCCAGAACCAGAAATAAATGATAAAGATACAGTGAGCCTCCTTCTTCGTATGCCAGATGGAAGTCGCCATGAGTGCCGCTTTCTCAAGTCCGACAAGCTTCAGGTAAAATTTTTCATGCATGCTCAGAAGGATCACAAGAATTTTGTCTTTTTCCTCCACTGACCTCGGTTTTCTCCTTTTGAAGCTTCTTTTCAACTTCATTTATGGTAAATTGGGTATGAAGCCCGGCACATATAGAGTGGTAAGATAATCCCTTGTACTTGTCTCCTCCCCTTGATTTCAAAATAGCTGCTAACTTGGTTGGTATAATACTGCAATAAGAATTTGGGGTTCATTCGGCATTTTATATTAGTAACGTTGACTGCAAAGTTACTGTATGTTTTAGATTTTAAACCATGCGCTCCTTGTATTTAAAAAACTACTGAATGCATTCACAATTACGTATTTATTGGCATGTTTCACATCTTATCACTTTTTCTTGACAAACAGGTTATGCCATATCCCAGGCGTGGTTTCGGAGTTGAAAGTGGTTCAATGATGTTGAGAGATCTCGGCCTCTCTAGCAAGCAAGAGGCCTTGTTCGTGGAGTTAATATAAGATTACATTTTCCACCAACCTTGTGGAGTCAACATCGCTGAAGTTGATGGAGAATCAAATAAATAGGTGGCCATGCAGACAGGTGCTCAAGCCAATTTTGTTTTATGTATATGAATAGTGGAAAAATATTGGCAACTTCATGGCGTCGGTGGCTAGAAGAAAAGAGAGAGATTTAAAAAATTGTTTGCACGGTCATGACTAATGGGCTGTTTGAGTATTTTCATATATGCTTCTTAATAGATGATCCATCTATTTAAATCAGTTGACTTGATTAATAATATTCTATGTCAGATCTGAAGTCCTGTAAAAAAATTTTTGGTCCACGTCCATGTTATCATTCCCACAAAAGACTTTCAACGTCTCAGACTTTTGCACTTGATATGGAAAATTGTGCCATCAAAGCTATGCTCAACACACTCGCTCTCTCTAAATTTGACTTCAAGATTGAATGTGAATGTGAAATGTGATATAGGCTTCGTTTGTAAGCATACTACAGACTGTTCTGTTTGTTAGTTAGTTATAAATATAACCTTCATGAGTTTGAAATGTTCTTTGGATGCTTCAACTTGTAATCTCAATAGCTATTCTCTTTAGAATAATTTGTCGACTCCGACAATTTCATTGACATTTAATCATCAGCTATATCAGGTAATATGATCCAACCTCGGAAAGTCCCTTCACAAAAAATGGGTAGTGAAACAAAAAAATGAATTTGTAATCAGAGTTATTAACCCCAAAGATTAGGAAAGGGACAAAAGAATGAAAAAGGAACAGAACTATGAATTGAAACATTGAGACTCTGCTAGCTCTTAGAAGATGTCTGCTTTTCTTGTTGATTTTCTTCTTCAGGTGCAGGTGAAGTCCAATACTGCTTGGTTGCCACTAATATCTTCTCTCTCTGATGGGGTCCTTTCTCATGGTCTGCAATTCTGCAATCCCATTGCATAGCCTCTGCAATGTTCTTGACCTCCACCAGCACATCCACATCGTCTCTGAGGATCACACTGCCCTGTGGCCGAAGAATCCTGTCCATTTCCAGCAGAATGTCCTCCATATCACATCTGCAACTCAGGTACAATTTCCTCGCAAGTTAATTTACGAACTTGAAACTCTGAAAGAATCTTGTAATATGCATGGTCTAATTTACCTATCCTTGTACAGACTGAAGATGGAGTCGCCATGAATGAAGTCGTACGTCCGAGGATAAGTTGACATCGCCTCGCACCTAAGATCGATTGCATTTATCAAGTTAATTTAGCTGCAGTGAGGGGATTTATATGGTGAGAGTGAGGGATGGAGAGCTCCTACTTACCAATTTTGGTATGTTCCAATGAGTCCCCGTTCATAGATGACTCCAAGGGTGTTAAAGTCAGCTTCGACGGGGACGGCATTCATAACCCACAGAGGGTAGTCGACAAGGGCAGCTGCAAAGCCACCCAAGAACGAGTTCATGTCGAGCAAATTACGGTACCTCCCTGGCTCAGCAAGCTGGTTGTCCAAAGCCTTGTAATGTGCTACTCTCTTTCTCCATAACTCTGTGTTTTCAGTGAAGTTTTGTGCTGTGATTTGTTTTAAACTCCCGCTGCTTATTCTTGGTGGAACAGAAGTCAGCCTCTCTGGCCAATTGGGCAGCTTCCCACCAGCTGTTTCTTTTATGTCAGACACTTCAGGAAGTGGGGTCAAACAAGGCTCCATTTTAGTGTACCTGCATTTGGACAAGTGAAAAAACAAGGTAAGTATAATAGAAAAGAAGATGGAATATGCTCTCTCTCTCTCTCTGTCCATAGTTTTATCCAATTGGGGAATTGATTTCTGCTGATTCTTGGCAACCAATCCAAGCTTAGAATAAAGACCCCCCACAGGTTTAATTTTTGAGGGCTTGAGCGTCTTTTTGGACATCGAACTTTTCGATCACTTTGGTTTTGGTATCATTGCCAAAGTATTCTGCAAGCCAAAGTGTTCACTTGCAGACCATGCCTTTTAGCTTGAAAATCTCTAGAGAAAAGAAACAAGATAAACAGTTTACGAACCATGCGGTATCGGGGTCCTGTCCCTGGCAGAAGTTGGGGAATTTGAAGACCTTGCGATTCTTTTTACAGTGAATGTGGTTGGATGGTTTCTGCCAAATGGCAATATCATCCTTCTGTTTCAACTTTTTCCAGCAAAGGCTTTTCGCCACAGCTTCGATTTTGGACTGCTCATCTTTGAGATCCTCGGTCGTTCTGTTCCAACCTTTCCAGTGGCTTTCCCAGTTTATCGGTGGCCCGGAGAGAATCCAATAGCCACCAGGCCGCAGAATTCTATCGACCTCGATCAGATACATCCCTTCTGCTCAACACAGAACAATATGGTTTGGAATGGAAATGAATGAATGAGAATACAGGCAATATTTATTGGAAGAAAGAAGTAGAAATACCAGATTGAGCCCAGGGGATGAGGCAGCGAGAGCAGTGAGCCATGTCAAAGGCTCGAGAAGGATATGGGAGTCTGATGGAAGCAAGAACTCCGATCAAAGCGGGAACCCCACGCTCGAGTGCAAATTGGACTTGTGCCTCATGAGTGTCTCTTGGTGCAAATGACATTGTAACTATTTTCCTTGACAATAAGTATGCCCCCCAACTTGCCACCTGACCAAAAGGAAAAGAAAAACCGATGATTGATATAGACTTCAAATTCTCCTTGTATCTTATAAAATTAAAAATTTCAGGTAAATATGACATTGCACACACATTTGGCTCCCTTGAACGAGCGAGAATATGTTATGGTAGTCAAACATGTCGGGGTGGGAGATTCAACTCACAAGAGTAAAAAAAAAAGAACTTGAATGTACTGTTAATGGAGAAACTGTTTCAAAAGATTAAAAAAAAAACTTGCGTTCAAATTAGCATTAAAAGAAAAGATTATTATCTTTAATTTTTGAGGAAAAAATTAAAAGAAGAGATTATTGACAGCATTATATCCATTTATATGATTTTATTCCCACTTATGTGAGAAAATGGTACACGTCAAATCATAAAAACTTAATAAACTTTTGGATAATTAGACACAAATTTTTTTTTGAGAACAGATAATAAGACACAATTATTAACCCATCACCAACAACTATATGAATAGATAAATAAATAATAATTAATATATATATATAGAGAGAGAGAGAACAGCTTCTGTACCCTGTTTGAAAAAAACTATGTTCCATTATTTTTCAGTTTTTTTCAACTTTAGTTGCTGAGGTCAACACATTTAATGCATTATTCAATTTTGTTTCAGATTACCATATATATTCCATAATACTGCCAATATTTCCTTCCAAATGCCAAAATATATATATATATATATATATATATATATATATATATAATATTATTAAATCACTAAAGTTAAAGTATATTTGCTACAATCACATGCATCCACATGTACATATAAGCACAATATTTCTAAAATTCATCCATACCATATATAACTAAAATTACGTAAGAACCCACAAAATAAAATAAAATAAAAATAAATAAATAAATAATGATGCTAGAAATATTTTCCCACATATATCAAATTCACGACGTGCGTGTCACCTATCTATTGGTCGGTGCCGCCTTTCACTCACCTAACGTTACGTCTATCAACACTAGTCAAAATAGTCACCAAAAGTTAATTTTTTTCAAAAGAGAAAAAAAGAAGCATTTAAAGAAAATTTTATATTATTTTTTTGCATTACTCTTTTTTTAAAAAACAATTCGTAAAATAATATAATTTCCTTATTGGCAGAGTCACCCGACTCAGCCCCCACTAATAACAAATAAGATATTTGAAATTTTCCATTATTAAATGGAAAATCCCATTGATCCTATTATGGGAATTATGAAAATATAAGGAAAGAAATCAATTTCCGGATATTTTCCTATCAAATATTTAATTCAATTCACTGAAAATGACCCGCTTTGACGGATGAGTCAAGCCGGCCGGTTTGACTGGCCAATGGAGCAATGTACGAGGACCACATTACGATTAAACCGGCCGGTTCGATAAGGAAATATTAGTTGAAAATTCGTTACGTACCCCACAGCCGGTGTCAACGGCGGTTCTAATGGAGCCGTCGGCGAGATTGATCAATTTTCCGATATCGTCGATGTAGGCGTCGGCGCCGCGGGGGAACATGGTGCCGCCGCCTGGGAATCTGAACCGGTCGTTCTCGAACCGGACCCAATTCTGATTCTTCTTCTCCACCGTCAATTCCTTGTGCGGCACGTTCGCGAACCAGGCGAAATCCCGGCTCTCCGGCCACCGGAACGGCACCGTGTACCCATTCGGCGGCGGAATCCGGCACTTCAGAATCTCGCCGGCGACCGGGCAGTGCCTTTCCCGGTAAATCAATCTGTCCCGGTCGAATTTGAGCGACCTTTCGCGGTCCTCGCAGGGGGTGTACTCGGAGAGCTTCGAGTCGCACGGCGGGAGTTGAGGTCGACGCGCCGTCGGGATCGCCGGGAGTTGGTCGGCCGTGTGATGGGCAGTGAAATCGAGGTCGACCACGGTGGTGACGACGGCGGCGGCGGCGGCGGCGGCCGTGGTGGTGCAGGCTTCGTAATTGACGCCGGAGAAGACGGCGCTTTTTCCGACGGAGTGTTGCCAGACGGCGACGAGGTAAAAGGCGGCGCAGAGGATGACGATTAAAGTGACTGTGTAAAGATTGAGTCTCCCGGTTTTGAAAGCGAACGACGCCATTGAAATTGGTTCAAGAAACAGAGGCTGTTTCTCTCTCTAAAATTTTGGGTTAATTTTCATCAAAGAGAGAGAGAGAGAGAGAGAGAAAGAAGAAGAAGGTTGAAGGAATTGGGTGGGATTTGGACTTTTTAAGGTGGGGGAGGTGACGACTGAGGGAGTCCAAAAAGATGAGAGAGAGAGGGCGGCGCCTGGGAAACACGCGCCGCCGTGTTATGGTGGAGAGAGAAATTCTTTTACAGAGAATTAATTTTGGTTTTCTCGATTCTCTCTATTTCTATTCCTAATTCCTTTGATGGGGAAGTTCTTGTTCTTGAAATTCGAGATTTTTACTTTTTTTTTTTCAGATAATTTCAAACAGTCGCGTTATTCGATTACGCCGTCTTAATTTTGTTTACTTTAATCTATTTTGTCTTTTTTTATTCCTCAATAAATGATTAGACTAAAAATATGTTCATTTTTCAATTAAAATATTATTTTATTATTTTATAACAAAATTTCGTAGGAAAATACCACGAGAAATCTATGAAGATCGAATTAAGTCTCAAGAAGAGAATCGATACCAATTACAGATTTCATGTTGGACCTGGTACTCATAATGAAAATTACGATCAAGGATTACTCCATCAACCATCATATACTTCACATATCATCATTCATGATTTTTTTTTTTAAAATACAAAAGTTCAGTAGTCTTCCTACGATTAGTGGATTGTGCAGTTATTGAAATATTTATTTTGTATTTCTACTTTTAGTTTTTGTCCAGCGTAGCATTAAGCTTTCAATATATTCGTTGTGCTTTCAATACTAATTTTAAAAATTGATTATTTTGACATTTTTATCACAATTTGAACATGACATTGTACTTAATATATTTTTTAGATGGTAGACATAATTTAAACCAATGAATTTCTACTGTGTATAGGATTCGTTTCAATTTTTCAAATGGAAATCAAAATAGTTATTTTTTTAAATGAACCTCTTAAAATTATAGAGTCTATAATGAACCAAAGTTAAAAGTATATAGAGATTTTTATGGATGAGAAAATCTCAATCCCCTTTATTCAAAACGAGAAGATCTTGTAGATTGAGATAACCAAATTTATTAGATGTATCAGTATTCGAATTCCACACAGGATTCAACTTCTATAAATTATAATTAGGGAAGTAAGTCAAACCCTACAAATCGCTACTCGTTGCTATGCTCACAACACCCTACACTTTACACTCGACGATGATTGTCTTTCGAGAAGGATGGTAAATCGAGAGTTATTCTTTTTCGGGATGGGATGGTTGAAGGTGATGAATTGTTAAATAAAAATTAAGCATGTTATTTATTCTATTATGATGTTCAAATTTGACGTAAATTAATTATTTCCTATGTTTTATACTTGAGAAAATTATTTGTTTGATGTCCAAACAAAAAACCTCCGGGGGCATGGGTAAGCTAATCAACATGGGTAAAAGCTAATCAACAGCTGGTCAAGGAACTCGAGTCAATGAAAAGCCAAATAGGATAAAAACTCATAGGAAGTACCATTGGCGATGTATCCGTATTCGAATTCCACAATCCTAGAGGATCAAGATTCAACTTCTATAAATAGGAAAGTAAGTCAATTTGAAGAGGGCAACAAATATGCTCACAACACCCTACTTTATTTGAGGGGGATGTTGTTGAGTTCTTACGCTTTCATGTCTACAACTCAGTTCATCCGATTATTACAGGGATGAACCTAATCCAGAATATGAACCATAAAAGAAAATACCGATTAAACCGATCATTGTAATACCAGTTACGGTACCTATTATCAAAAGAGGTAGAGACAGAAACAATCATAGATAATTATGAGATGATATCCTTCCGAATGAGATAAAAGATAATTCGTACTATTATTTAGTATTTTCTTTTATTTAATTGAAGAAATAATTGGAAAATAAAACAGCAAGGAGCCTTGCCACACATGCTTGGTCTTGTCGATCCCTTTTTGACGGAATTCCAGACTAAATTTATGCATCAACAGATATTAAAATGAACATTTTAAAAGTAGAGAACAAATATAAACCAACATTAAAAGTATAATGATTAAAATATTATTTTAATTTTTACCCACCTAAATAATTTATTTCTGATTCTTAAACGAATCACTGCAAAAAAAAAAAAAAAAGTGCAATTTTGAAACTGATTATTTAACAATTTTTTTGTTTGTTAATAGATAAATATCTATTTTAATATCGAATTTATTAATTTTTTTTCAAGAAACAACTCTTAATTTGGAAACAAGTCTTCTTAAGATAAAGCCAAATTACATTATGGAATGTTGAGCTAATATAGAGTAACCCATAACATTGTGTACAAAATTAGTATATGATAATATGGAAAGTTGAGCTAATATAGATCAATCCATAACATTGTGTATAAAATTATATATAATACTTTAATTTTTAGATATATATGTAAATTTTAGGTCATTATAATTATTTTCCTTTTCAAGTTTAAATAATATGGCCTTTTCAAAAAAAAAAAACGTTTAATATATATATATATATATAAACAATATGGTGGGATGGAAATTCAAACTTTAATCTTGTGGAGTTTTTTCTCTCTAATATCGTGAACTGATTGAGTTAGTTAAGTGACAATATTTCGAACATTGTGACTAGTTATTTTGGTTAGTTGTCAAAATGTATCCCGACACTTAATTAGATAAAGTTTAGACTTAAAAGATAAAGGATCGAGAACAACTTTAACAACAAGATTGAGTGGACTAAAATACTAGTACTAAAACCATTCATCAAAATGCGTAGTTCATTAAATTAATTGTCGTCTAGAAGTGGCAACAGGAAATAGGAAAAAAAAACATTATTATTATTAAATTTAGGTTAAAATATTATTTTGGTACATGTACTTTCAACTTTGGTTAATTTTAGTCCAGTACTTTTAAAATGTTTATTTCAATCTCTATATATTTTATCTTTCAAAAGTAAAAATTTTGGTCTCTTAATTTGTTTATTCTCATTTTTTCTATCACGATTTCAACACGATACTATATTTAATATATTTATTGAAATGTAATCACGGGTTTATATTAAAGAGATTATGTTATATGTAAAATTTATATTAAAATTTTGTAAATAAAGACAAAAAAAAATTATTAATTTTTTAAAATATAAAGATCAAAACAAATATTTTAGAAAAATTCAGAAACTAAATAGAATCAAAATTGAAATTACAGATATCAATAAATCAAACCGGCAATTACATTGACCAAAAACCTTAAATTTAAATTAAAAAATATATATATATAAGGGAAAAAAAATGGTTGCATGAGGCTGAGAGTTACGTTGATTTTGATGGAGGTGGAGCACGTGGGGTAGCGATACGGTGCGGACCCGCTCACACCGGAAATTGGGTCCGTGTGGGCCCCACGTAGATCGAACCGGTCCAATACGGTCATGATATTTTTGCTTCGCTATGTGATATGTT
>NW_019104533.1:36070-95340 GCF_001995035.1 Momordica charantia | reverse complement strand
AGCTGTAATCAGAAATACACTGTTGTGCATATCCTTGCATAAACAATAGGGATTAAATTGAAACTTTTAAATCCATAAGTATAAAATTCAAATTTCATCTAAACCGCAGAGACCATACTGATAGTTTAATCTATTACAACGATTAGGAAACACTGATAAGTTGTATCAAGTTGACAACATGAATCAAACTCTTGCTATTATTTCGAAGTTGGAGGTTCAGGCCCTCAAAATTTATGTTAACGCCTATAAAAAGTGGGTTAACCCTTAAAAACACAGCAAAGAAAAAATAATTTAAAATGAGCAATAAGTACAATTATTCAAACAATTTCATCAAAATTGTTTATTTTTAAAAGATAATCATTTTATTTCAGAAATAGTTCAAACAAACAAAAAGATATGTCTTGTTGTCTCCACTAGTTAACTCAAAATCCAATCAAAGAAAAAGTTTGCCTCATCTCTCTCTCTCAATAAAATGATTAAAAAAATGGATTTGGATCCTACGTGGATCTGAGTCACCACATAACAACCCATCAACCACATTTCACATACATACTTACAAATATATAGATGGAATAGGGGGAGAGAGGGAAAAAAAACATTACTTTAATGTTCAATAATGGATTAATAATAAACTCCAACTTTATGGTGTATAGCTCTTAAAATAAAGTTTAATTAAAAAAAATTGTGGTTGTGAAAGTTTCTATACTATAATAATGACATGTTCCTTTTATTTTTCAGTCACATCCCTTATTAGTTTTCAATATTTTGAATTGTAAATGTAGGACGAACGTTGAAACAATGAATTTATTTATTATTAATTATAAATATTTAGTTAAAGTCGAGGTAAAATAATATAGATCTTTTTTAAAAAAGAGATGGTATATTTAAGGATGTGATCGAATATTATAGCACTCAAAACATGTTTGAATGACCATTTTTTAAAATTAGTTTTAAAGTACAGTGGTAAAAAAATACAATAATTTAGAATAATTGAAATCTTCAAACACCATGGACTTATGAGATTGAATAGTTGATAATTAAAGGGAGGTAGCTGGTTGTTGAAAAAAAAAACTCAAATTGGATGTAATAAAATTTCTAATAATGTAATGTCGAGGTGACAATACAACCATTAAGTAACAACGTTAACAACAATTATTTATTAAAATTAAAATTAAATATTTAAAAGATGTTGAAACTTTTTAAAGTTTAAGAATTAAATAGATACAATACAACCATTAAACTTTACGTATCAAACTTAACTACGATATTAATAACATCTCACTAGTTAATAACAAATAAATATTTGATATCAATGCTAAGTCTAGAAGGAAAAAGTTTATAACTTAAAATAAAATTTAAATTTAACATTTTTTTAATTAAAAAAAAAAGTTAACCTCGAACTAGAAAAGAACAAATAAGATGATTTAACCGTCCAACCGTACTCATTTAAATATTTGCAAATGCAATTGCTAAAAAATAAATAATAAAAAAATAACATATCAGTTTATTTAATATTTTAATCATAATCTTATCCATAAGACAATGATTTACAATAAAAAACAATTTTAAAAACGGCAAAGAACTGACAACGCGCTCGAAAAGAGCGTGTTTCACACGCGCCTCCATTGCTTCATCCCTCAGCGCGCGTGTACTGCACGACCACCCATAGAACAGAACGTAACGGAATCAGTTTCTCTTTCTTCGTGGCGCTGCGGAATGAATCGTACTGTACCGGATGGAGCCTCGCGGCCTCCATCCATGTCAGTCCTCTCGAACAAGAAATAAAAAAGTTGCAGATTTTAGAGAGAGAGAAAAAAATCCCTTTATTAAATTATCAGGAACTTTTCTTAGCCCCCAATTGGGCTCTAGGTTCTTAAATTATCAGCAACTGCTTCAATTCTCCCTCTCGATTTCTGGGTCATGTAGTTGCTGGGGGCTTGAAAGTGGTGTTCATCTCGAAAATCCGTTTTGGGAGTTGCATATTCTCGAATTTCTGCTTCTGGGTAATTGAAATAAATGAGTTTGGATTTGGTTTTGGGGTGGGGTGTTGTCCTCTTCGCGTTCCTCCCCTTGAATCTTGTGGTGAAGATCTTCCGATTCAGGTTCAAATTTAAGTTCTGAGTTCGAATTCAACTTCTGGGTGCTGCGGATTCGAACGGATTTCTCAGGTTCAGGGTTTAAGCCGGGGGTTTAATCAGATGGGTGCTAATTTGTCCGATTGCAGTGGAAGAATTGGTCCGCCATTGAAGCCCGGGCTTGAAGATGTGCCGGAAAACTGCGTTGCTCTGGTTCTGATGCATTTGGACCCGCCGGAGATTTGCAAATTGGCCGGAGTGAACCGGCTGTTTCGCGGCGCCGCCTCGGCGGATTTCATCTGGGAATATAAATTGCCTTCGAACTATCAATTTCTGATGGACAAAGCATCGGAGCTTGACGGGAAAGAGAAAGCTCCGGCGAGTTTGAGGAAGAAAGACATTTATTGCAGACTCTGCAGACGAAACCCCATAAATAGCGTCTCAAAGGTCTCTCTCTCTCTCTGTTTCTCTCTCTAGAATTGTGATTTGGATGTGGATTGATTTTGGGTTTTCTGAAATGGGGTTTTTGAATTGGTTGAAGGAGTTTTGGTTGGAGAAGAAAACTGGTGGGTTATCAATGGCGATTTCTTGGAAAGCATTGACGATTACTGGAATTGATGACAGGAGATATTGGAATCATATCCAAACAGAGGAATCCAGGTGAAAAGATTTGAGAAAAGCTCTGAAGAATTTTGGTTTTGCATTATCATTCAACAATTAGTTGTGTTTACCATTGGGATTGGAGAATTTTGGCTAAATTTCATTAACTTGTTTGTGTGAAAACCAGCACTGTTTGGGAATTGAGACTTGAAAACATCTCTCTTTAAATGGCTGTTTCCATTAGAATTGTTGTTTTCCTTAATTTGTTCTCATGATGACCTGTTTCTTAGAATGACTGAAGTTCAAGTTTCAAAGAACTCGAGCTTGTGAACAGTGATTTCAAGTGTAGCTGTGGCGAGGAAACGATCAACGTAACCTCGACCTTCAAATCTACACGCAGTAATTTCAAAACCTTTACAAGTTACCCGATCGTGCAGCTTTACAAAGTTTTTAAAAGCTTGATTATTGAACTAGTGATTCTTGTTCGTTATTACATTATTGTTTATGAAAATGTCGGTGTCAACGAACATTTTGAAGATAGAATTGATATTCAATATGTCGATACTTGTATGCATTAGAATTGCTAACAATGTCTTGATTTGGAAACAAGCATTTGAGTAAAAAAGAGAGTTTATTTTCATCTGCTAAAATAGCTGGCTTTTAGTCTTTATATATATCAATGGGGAAAATGGCAGAAAGATGTGATATTTCTTGTTTCCCATTCCCAAATCCAGATTTCAGACCATAGCTTATCTTCAACAAACATGGTGGTTCGAGGTGAACGGAGAGCTCGAGTTCCAGTTCCCCGAAGGAAGATATGGCGTGTTCTTCAGGCTCCATCTTGGCAAACCATTGAGGAGACTAGGTCGTCGAGTCTGCTACACGGATCAAGTCCACGGGTGGGACATAAAGCCAGTGAGGTTCCAGCTGACAACTTCTGATAACCAGCACACGGAGTCGCAGTGTTTCCTGGGCGGTCCCGGGAACTGGGTGAACTACCACGTCGGAGATTTCGCCATTGAAAGCGGGAGAAACACAGTGATGAAGCTAAAATTCTCATTGACTCAGATTGATTGCACCCACACCAAAGGAGGGCTCTGCCTAGACTCTGTGCTGATACAGCCTCTTCTACTCTAGCAAATGAGGCAAAGTTGAGATTTTGTAGGTAAAAGAGAGGTAAAAGTTTGAAACTCTTGCTGCTCATTTCTGTGTGTGGCCTGCCCCATCTTCGAAAGGGCGACGTTTCTCGATTGTTCGAGACCATACCATAGTTGGTTTTGATCGGGATTCTGATGGGGCGCTCGGTGAACCGAGGGATCACTCACTTGTTGGAGCAATGCTTAGTTTTTCAATTTTCAGACAACATGTTTTGTGTGAAAGTTTTGGTGTAATTTATGTTGTTTTGGGACCCCAAATGAACAAAACTGGGAATAAAATGTCCAAATTGTAAGAAATTTGGAAAATAGTGCTGAAAATTTAAACAGGGGTAGAGCAATGCTTGTTTTCCCTCTCTCCCCTATTTAGATCTTCCTTTGTCCCACTAAAATTTGTGGTTTTTTTTAGCTTACGTAGAGATTCAAACTTCCGATATTTTAGTTGAGTTATGTTCAAGTTCGTAGTATATTTGTTATCTACTTTTTCTGATGTTTTAATAAGAAATATTTTGTTGTCTCTCAATGTTTGTCACGAATAAAGTGTCATTTTTCCTTCTAGCATAGGTTTGATTCAATATTTAACATTTAACCAAATTTATTAGGTTTATGATTTAGTTGGATTCAATCTATTTAATTTGTTTTTTTAAGAGAATTAAGATGAAGACATGAAGAAACGTGATTTAATGAATTTAAAGTCCATGTGTTTAGAGATGTTAATGAAAGTATTGGAAGAGAGATACATTGTCTAGAAAATCAAAATCAAACAATAATTTTATTTCTACAAGACATATATCTAATCAATAATTATTAATTGGTTAGAAAAACAATTTTGATCTTGTACTCTCGTTGAAGTTTCTTATATATAGATTATTCTTGTATATATAGATTGATAAATTATAGAGTGACCAAACATGTTTATATATTAGAAAGATTAAATTATTATATGATAAAATTTGACACTTAATTTTAATAAAATTTTTTACGATAGGTACTAAATTGTTATAAATTTTAGACCACAGCGACTAAATAATTACAAGCTAAAAGTTCAATGACTAAATTGTTATTTCAGTGAAAGTACATGGAATAAATCGTTACAAACTAAAATTCAGGGACTTTAATGAAAGTATAGAAACCAAATGTGTTTTTAACCTTATTAATTATCGAAACAAACACATTTAAGAACAAAAAAAAAACTTTGGTATTGTTCAATTTTGATAAAAAAAGGCCCCTTTACAAATTACAACGAATGTAAATTGAGAAAACCAATTTATATTGATTGAGGCAGCAAACTAGGAGAGAGGTTGGACTAGGAGTGTTATCGAGACAGGGATAGATAAGGTCAGGAGACTCGTCCACGTTATAGTTCCACATTTCATTAGGAGTGTTATGGAGGCGGGGAAGGATAGGGTTAGAAGACTCGTCCACGTTGTAGTTCCACATTTCATTTTATGTCCTCGTGAAATTGAAATATTTTTACGAAATTTCATGGAGATTGAGTTTTAAGAGAATTATTTTCCGTTTATTTATTTGTTTTAAAATATTATAAATTAAATGTTAATTCTTCATTTAAGTGGTTAAATTTCTACAGAAATCTCCATAGAAAGATTCTTATATTTTCTAATATTGTATCATAATTCATAAAACAACACATTCTAAAAATTTTAATTTCACAATTTAAATGACCGTGACCGGAACAAGTAAGTCATAAAATCACAACAAAGGGTGAGTTTCACACTCAAATTTTAGGTTTAGGATTTTTAAATATATATATGACATTAGAAAATAAATAAATAAATAAATAATAGAAAAAGAAACGGGCGGGGAAGGGAAACATATTTTTATTGACTTTTTTTTAAAGTCAATAAAATTATGTTTGAAATACTTGGTTCCAATAAATTCTTTCATTGTCATTTTGAAGTTAATTTTCCTATAATTTGGCAAAATAATAATAAATCTAGGAAAAACCACAAAGTAAAAATAGTTGTAAATGTAGTGGATAGTGACTAAATTTTCCTAACAAATAAGTAAAGAAACTAAAACAATCAATATAATATACCAATTTATTTATTAGTATGGAAATTAAAATGAAGAAATTACACAAAAAAAAATAGTATTTTGAATCTTTCATATATAGCATAAATTATAATTACTTGAGATATTTTTGAACAAAAATAGGAATGATATTTTTATAAGTACATAATTTTTTTTTGACGACTATAAATACATAATTATTTTGTAGCATTTAGTATAATTTCCCAATTTAAAAAATTAATAAGGTCGTCGTGATCGAAATTACAAAATCAAAACAGAATTTCGCTGTCCTCCGAACTGCCTTTTTTTTTTTCTCTATTATTATTTTTTTATTTTGTTTGTTTGTTTTATTTCTTTCTTTTTGATAATAAAAATAATAATTTTGAGCTTATCTTTCTCTACCAAATCTCTGTCGCTCTGATTCTCTCATCGAGGGTTTGGTTGCGACACTTTTGCCCATTGATGAAAGTGAGCACTCAACAACAACAAAAACTAAAAGGTTTTCACTTTCTTTTTCTATCTGCAAATGTTACTTTTCATTCTCTGAATTCCTCAACACTCCTTTGTTTCTCTTTTTGATTTCATGCAATGGGTCTGTGACTTTCATTTCGTTGCGAATTTTGCTGAAAATGGGGGCTGATTTTGAATCACCGCCTCCTTATCTGATTGTTCTCCTTTAATTTGTCTTCTGAAAGTGTTATTTCTTTCTCTCTGCTTCTCTGTAAATTTGGGTTTTGAATGATTTCTGTGGCGATAAGAGGATTCGAGATGATTTCTGTTGATGGGGCTTTAATTTTATCTATCAATTGCTTATCTATTAAGGGATTTTTTATTTCGCATTGCGTTGAAGTTTTTTCGTTTCGACAGGTCCAATCCAGCTCCATAACTGCAAATCATTGTCATTATTTTAAATTTTTTTGTATATTCTGCTATGTATTCGACGATTTTTCATTAGAATTATGTTAAAGTCTGGTGGTTTATGGTTCGATCGCAATTTTGGAATTTTTTTATGAGGATGTGATGGGAGAAGTATGCGGGCAGGGTTTTAACTGATAAGTATTTCTGAGTTATGTATTTTTCATTTCAACTTAGGTCTAAAATTTGGAAGGGGGTGGATTTTCTTATGGTAAGTTGCTGGAAATGGAAGCCCGTATGGATTTCTTGGATTTGCTTCAACCCGACATGTCGAGAAAGATTCTAATGTGCTTGGATGATATTTCTGATATCGTTCGTGCCAGTGCCGTTTCACGATGTTGGCAACATTTGGGTGAGTTGAGTACCATTAGTTAAAAAGTCCGTCTCAACTTTCAGTTTTGATTAGAATGTAGATGTAATGCATTCTTGATATTGGCTGATCCATGAAACTTATAAGTTTGTTTAGACATCTTGTGTGAAAAGAAGTTTGAGTGATGGAAATAGCCAAATGGAATTGCAATTTACGAGCAGTGTTTGATAGAGAACGATGCGAGAAGAAGGAGATAGATTAAATATATGATTTTAACTATACTTTGACGGGCTTTGCATTTTACATTTTGCAGTGATAGAAAATGGTCTATCTAAGCATCTCTGCTTTAGATCGTTCCCTCAATTGTCTCAAGTTGCGTCGATTGTTGAAATAAACAATTTAGAAGTGAAGGGGCAAAAAGAAGTAGCTTGTAGTAGTTCGAGAGATTTTAAACCTTTGGAGAGGGATCACAGAGTTTATGCTTATCTTGCACATGCGACTACGTCATTTTTTATAAGGAATTGCATTTCGGAGGCAATTATTGCTTCCAGCACTGACAACTATCCTGAGGAAAGCATTGATAACACGTTGGAACCAAGAGATGTTGTAGCAAGGAGAGCTTCATATTGGTCAAGTAAAGGACAATTTAAACCTGATGTGCCAGAAACACTGACATACAAATTGATCTCCAATTTCTGTGTTGTTACCGAAATTAACATACGACCTTTCCAAGGTATTTCTTTTCATACTTTCCAAAACCTTTTTTTTTTCCAATTTTGACTTCAAATAAGGTTCTTTCACCTTCTATATTATTTGCTTACATGATGAAGTTATTTTCATGTCCAGCATTTTTTCAGCCAGGTTCACCTATATACTCAGCGAAAGCTGTGCGTTTTCGATTTGGTCATTTAAAACATGCCATAGATCCTAGGAATGATCTGGTTGGGGAGTCACACTGTAAATCTGCAAACGAGACGTTCATATGGACCTACACTTCTCCAGAATTTTCAATGGTTCAGGTATGTCCTAAGCCTATGCTTCGTTGATGTATTCTGCGTTCTCCATCCGGGATCTTGAACCTCATCTAATTTAGTCATTCCACATATCTGGCTCGAGAATCCGATACCTTTGGTCAATCATTTTCCAACTTTCACCAGCTGTCACATTGTTAGTGTGAGATAGATCGGTCGAATAACCTTGTTGGAGCTCTGATTTGTGCATCATGGAAGAATGATGTTTGATTAGATTAACTTGAACATGGTTAAAATCCATGCTATTTAGGCATAACATAATAGCTTCGTATTGCATTACGTGTACTTGCTCCACTCCGTTGAATGACAACTGACTAGTTAAATGACATTATACCGAGCAGGAATATTGCTTACAGAAGTTCAAGCTTCCTGAACCTGTTCTTTGCATAGGAGGCATTTTGCAAATTGAGCTGCTTGGCAGGGTGCAAAGACAAGAAACGGATGCTTTGTTTTACATGTGGTACGTTCAATAGTATATTTACTTCTTTCCTTCTACCTGTCTGGTTTAATGCTCTTCAAATATTCAAATATTCATTGAAACAAGCAAAATTTCTGAGTCTTCTCTCTGAGATTTTCAATCTCGAGGCTGGAACAATGTGGCTGATAATTTTTTACCATTAGATGTATGAGAGAAACTACAAAATATTTTTTGAGTCTGTATCTTGTATCTAGTGATTATTAGGGAGCATATAAATCATGAATCTCTAGGGGGCGACCRCATTCAATAATTTTTCCCGCCCAAGATTATATGGCTTCCCTAATTGGTGCCTTAGTGAAGCCCGAAGGAAATTTTAAATCCTCCTTTCAAGGATGCTCGAAACCTTAAATTTAGTCAGACCGATAGACGTATTACAGACAATTTTGTTTTAGTAAAGATGAATGTATTCATCTGTGAAATGGGGCATCCGTTCAGACGAATGCCCAACCAACTTCAATATGGAGGCAGTAGTATCTTTACATCAGGTGTTGATCCATTAACTTATGTTTTTTAAATGTAGAATTAAGATACAGTTTGTTGCATCTTGTACCACTAACGTCTCAACAACTCGTGTTTCAACCGCAGCGTTTCTCACGTGCAAGTTATTGGGCGGCCGTTATCCCCTGCGTTTGACGTCGAAATCCTCGAACCCTCTGGGAAGTTTCAACTGAAGTGCAACCGTCAGGCAAAGGCTTGCAACCAGTTAAGCATGCTCGAGAATGAGCCCCGCACGATCCTTCCCACATATTTGGAGAGACGTGTCATAGAATTGCGACAGATTGTGAATATGCTTCGGGGAAACGTCGGACAAGGTGAGGAGTATGCATGGGAAGAGGAGGAAGATGAACCAGACGAAGTAGCATAAATCAATCATCTTGTGTTTGTTGTTTCTAATTTTCCACCTTTGCCTTGAAACTGACTCCCAACCATCCAAAATTGTGATAAATAATCTGTTTGTGGAAGATTTCTGATCTGTGTAGATGAATGTGAAAATCATTTCTTTTTCTTTTTTTTTTTTGGTTGCTTCATTGGTAGTGTAGTAAATAATCTATAATGCATCCAATATTTTGCCTTTTACATTTCTCTCTTGAATTAGCTTGTGTCTAAAGGATTTGGATGCATTTTTAGAGTTGGTACACTAAAATCTAAGGATTCATTCGAGTTACCCTTCTAGATTGATATGCATCGGAATCTACTCAACGAACTAATATCGAAAAATTTGCATGATGTATATTAAAGAAGTATATTTTATATCAATACATTTAAACTTGATATAGAAACATGTTTGGTAACCAAAATTTATTTCTTGTTTCTCTACTGTTTAAATTAAAAAAAGTAGAAAAATTATGAACATTATTTAAAAAAAAATTGTTGTATTAATTTTTAAAAATATTTATTATAGTTTTAAAATAAAAAATGACAAAACAATATTTTTATCTATATCTTAAAAAATGTAAAAATCAGAACAAAAAAAAATGATTTTGTCATTGACTATAAAATTTCCGAAAAAGTTACCAAATGCTTATATTTCTCAAAAATAAAAAGTGAAAAATAATTTGAAAACATTAACAAATAAGTCCTAAATAATCTCATAAGTATCATTTATACATGAATATTTCGATTTCACCCTAAAGTCCACAGTTACACGAGTAAATATTTCTCTTTTTTTTTTTTTTTATTTTACAAGTTTAAATAATTATTTAATTGGGATGGTTTCATAGCCATGAGCAAGCAAGCATGGAGTTTCTTTCTTCAAGAGGTCTTGGACTTTGGTGCTGATGGAAGCAACTGCAACCCACAGACATCAGAAAATGCTTTTAGTTAATGACTGCCCGAACTTTTAAGTTTATTCTATTTTTATCTTTAAACTTTTAAATATCATGTTCCAATCCCAAATTTTACATAAAAATTAAATTATTATAGGCACGTGTTCTATACATTCACTTGGTGGTGAGTAGATGTTAATCGGAATAAATATTAGAAGTTAATGAATGACAAAGACTAGAATAGTTTTCTAGGAAAATTTTAAGGTCACAAACAAAATATTATTTAAGAGCCGTTTGATAACCATTTCATTTTTATTTTTCTATTTTAAAAAATTAGGCTTATTTTTGTATAATTTCATTAGTAAGTTTTTCATCTCTTTTCCAAACATATTTGAATTCTTATTCAAAATTCTCAAAACAAAAACAATTTTTTTTGTTTTTTTTTTTCAAAATTTGGCCGAGATTTTGAAAATCTTTATAAAAACTATATAACAAAATAAAGGAATGCACAGGTGAAAGTAATGCTTCAAATAGTTATCAAACGGGTCCTTAAAAACTGGGGAGATAAACCGGATCAAAATAACTAATATGCATGAAAGTTCAGAAAAAACTGAAATAGGTTTTGAACCTTAATTAATCTACTGTTTTCTTCCATATTTTTGCCTATTTTTATTCAGCTAATGGCAGTGCAGAAGAAAGACACTGATACCATAAAACAGATGTTGATGAAGAGAATCAGTGATTACCTGATAACAAGATATCAGAGAGGTGACAAATCCAAATGCTCCGGTGACGCGAGGAGTTATGTTCTTAGGTGCTAACTGAAGCAACCCGACCGCGACAACAACATCCATAGCGGCTTTGATCAGTGCAAGGGACCGCTCGTTCGATTGTCGAACTTTCGCGCTGTATTTCTCGTCCTAGATCCATTCAATACGCCGAAAAAGAGTACAACAATGAGAAGGGCGTTCAACAAGGAAAGACTAGAATACTTGGATCATTGTTGAGAGGGGGTTCAGTAAACATACTTCATACTTATTCCTGTTCTTGAGATCCTTCTCCAGCTTTTTCCTTGCTGACGAAAGCCGGCCGAGCTCTCCGAGCTAATTCGAGAAGGAAAAACGAAGGATATCAGTTGCATCATGTGGAATATAAGTTCAATTAATGTACAGATTGGAAAACACAGACCTCAACCAATGTGGAACAGATTGATGAACCCATCCAACAAAACAGCGATATCCTACCGATCAGCTCAGCGCGCTCTTTGTTCTATCGAAAAATGTAATATGTCAATGCAATAGAAGTAAAGTCATAGCCAACTACAAACAATTAACAGGAATGCGAGGGATACCTTATAGATGCCTGTTCTACTGAGCCAGACGATTTGATCGAGAAATAGAAAAGTCGATAACAAGGCATTTTTGGACTGTAAGGTAGCCTCAAGTTAGGACAGGAGTTAAATAAGAGTACTACAAGAAAGTGCATTTTAAGAGTTACATAAATACCTTCCCTAAAAGAACAAGGGGCAGAGGAGTTCCTTGGGGAGTAGGGCTGATTAGTCCATGCAGATCATTAACAAACTGCACATGAACAATATCCAGAATTAAAAATGAAAAAGTATGTTAGCTCTCTATATGATCCAGAATGGGATGCTACATCTTATGCTTTGGAATGACAATCTATGCTTAAAAGAAAGATCATTGATTGAATTCCATATTCCCAAAAGAAGGGCAGATCAAATCATATTAGAGTTTATAATTGATATCTCCTGCAGAATAACAATCAATAGGGCCTTATTGACAAATTAAGGTTGCAGTAGAGTTGCGGGCCGGTGCCCAGATCCAGCTAAAAAATGGAAGAGAATGCTCTAAGATGCTTAATATCTAGACTGACTATCTTTCTTCATTTGAGAGATCGGATTGTGAAACCTCCGTCTTTGGGAGACTTTTTGTTTTGCATCCATTATGTTGAAGACAAAACAGAAATCAAGTTTAAGGGATAAATGCTGTAGAAGCACTTCAATACGGAGAATAATCTATACAAGGAGTAAATATGCAACAGAAACTACAGAGTAGCAACAAAACAACCAAATTCTTTATTAGTATAAATATGAAGAAAGCTAACCTTGAAAAGACGAAAGACTTTGCGAGCTAAGGCAGTGGTTCTGTCAACATTCTGAGCTGTTCCAGCTTCTCCATTGCTCAAGAATTTAGAACCATATTGTATAGCCCTGCATATCTTGTCTCTGGCTTCAGCCTTGTTCAGATACAAAACGACAAGCGCGAGTTCTGCTCTGGTTGCGTCCAATGCACTCATCTCTAAAACTTATGCACCTTCAAAAGATCAAATTCAAGATTTCAGGTGGAAATTCAAGAAAGCTCAGCTGACATTCCAACTACTGATAAAAAAAACCAATGCAGAACAATCCCAAAAGTGAGAGTGAGTTAAGTCTCAAAAGGGACTTGGAGAGTATGTCCTTTAGCTTGTCTAGGGTGATATTTAGGATTGGATTGCTATTTTACAAAGTGTTATAGCTTTTGGGAGGATTGATTGTGTCAATCCTATATTAGTTAGTATTCGGAGTTGGAGTTCTCTATGTTCCCAAGTCGTCTTAGTTTGCACTCCAAGGGGAGTTTTAAAATCTGAGAAGGAACTTGAGTTCATCCATAAAACGCGCCTCGACGTAAGATCCAAACAGGATTAGAGGTGTTTCCAATGTTGGTCTTAGATGACCTACAAGATTGGGTCATGCTTTTCTCCAAACAATTGGGGCTTTTGGAAGGATTGATTTGTCTGAACAGTAGTTTAAAGTTCATTTCTCTTATTTTCTCTTTAAGACTGGGAGTTCATAGGAAAATGAATCATGTTCACTACCAGTTTTGCACTCATTAATTCACCAGAACAAAAGTTGAAGTACTTATGGAGAAAATTATTTGCAGAGCAGTTATCCTCCATAATATCTTGAACACCATACGTTAGTTTTCACTTACTGCCAGCTGAACTTCTTACATTCAGCTGAACTTCTTACATTGAACAGACATATCTAAGAGCAAGATGGGATGATTTTTGGTAACAGTGTTTTAAAGTTAAAAATTTAAAACACTTTTTCTATAAATATTTCTGGAAGAACCATTCTTCACAACTCAAACAATCAGACCAACAGGTGAACTCAGTTTACAACAGAAAGCAGAATAGAATAGAAATTTCAAACCAAAAAGAAAACAACGGAAGCTCGTGCACAGTGTGAATGGTTTTGGCTTCTTAAACCTCTCTTTCCTGCTCAACCAGTTACAAATTATGAGAAGAACTGAAGAACTCAACCATCCATCACCTTCTTCTCCTCCAATTCATAAGAAACATAGAAATCTAAAGAAGAAGAACACAAAAACTAAAGAAGGAAGATGATTGCCTCAAAAAACACCGCAAGAACTTGAAAGAAAACAGAAAACCAAGATTAAACTCAGAACTAGAACTACCCATCTGGGTCTCCGAATACCTGAACGAATAATCAGAGAAATGGGATTCTAAATCCAACAAAATTACAGCAACCCATTAAAGAAAAACGGAAGATGAAGAGAAAAAACACAGAAAAACGAGGTGGGTTAAAAGTTTAAGCGAAGGAAGTTTACAATATCTGAGGATTCTGCTTCGTTTTCTGCGCTCTGTGTCGCTAAGGCTCGGATTTGAGGCTGTGAGTATCAGCAGCTTCCGTATCACATTTTACCGCTAAATGGAAGATGATAAGGGCGCGTTTGGTCCTCTCCCTTACGAGACAAACGAACAAAATATCAGCTACCGTTTGGCCGCGACCCACACCATGGCCACGTCGGACTGAGCCTTGCTTACGTGTCACGAGCTCACTGTGGAATTGTTCCGACTCCATTTCTGGCCGTTGATGATATCGAATCCTTCCGCCCCAGATCATGGCCGTCCGTTCGAGATTGAACAAAAAGGGAATCTGTTATGACATGGCTATTCCACCGACCACAGTATCATGGAAATAGATATCTTAACCAGTTAAACTTATATTTAAATTGATATCTTGACTAGTTGAACTTGATATCTTCGCAGTTGAACTGTGTCATGGAAATAGATATCTTGACCAATTAACTTATATTTAAATTGGTGTCTACACATATTAGTTGAACTAAGTACCTTTAAATTGGTGTCTACACATATTAGTTGAAGTAAGTAGGGTAGCTTGATTTTATTTTAAGACTAAATTTTTAAAGGGTTTTAAATAATTTAAGTGAATTTTGAATTTTGATTGATGTGCATAGTTTCTGTGAATTATATCATCAACTAGATGATAATGCGAGTCAACCTGAATTTAGTACCGTAGTTAAAATATCTTGATCATTTCTTAAGGGTTGAAAATTCAATTTCCTATTTTGAAATTAGTAAACTATATGTTAATATTTTCTAAGAATGATACGAGGTCCGTAACATTAAAGAAATATTCGTGAAAAGAAAATTCAGGTGTGAATGAAAAAAGTTTTTCTTTTTTTTGTTTTGTTTCATAGAGCTCGTGATACCCATTTTATTTTATTTTTGAAAAACAGTTTATTAAATAATAGTTTAAGTACAAAGGGCCAACTTGATGCCAAAAATGTTTTGTTTCTATATATATAAAAACAACAACTTTGAGATTTTAGCAAAAATTCCAAAAAAAGATCAATCATTTGGTGTAATATTTGTTGCAGTTGCAACTGCAGGTGAAACTGTGCAGAAACATTGTGAAAGTAACATTTTGAACATCTGAAGAGAAACTGAACAAAAACATAAGTTATTGGATCAAATTAAATACAGATCGAATTCCAGATTTTGCTCTTGAATTCATCACCAAAAAAGGGAAAAAAATAAACTAACAGAAATGAAGAGAGAGTTCAGGAGGCTGGATCAGGTTCGTTCCTTTCAATCGATTGTACTCGAATATGTACATTCCGCAACGATTTGAACAATGAAGATCAACCAAAAAACTCGAGCATTCGATCACGAACATACAATGGAACGCTGCCGTTTTTCGTTCATTTTCTGGTGAAAAAACTCAAGTTTCCTCTTTGCAATCTCTCAAGTAGCTTTCTAGCACCAGGAACTTCCATTTCCACGAGTTTCTTGAGGTACCCAATTGCTCCATGGGAAATCATCAGCTTCTTGCATTTCTTGCTCGAGGCAAGGTTCACAAGGCAGGCAACTGCATATTTTTTCGCTGTGTTTTGAGGGCTCGAGTCGAGCAACGTCACAAGATTTGGGACACTGTTCTCGTCCTTCTTCACTTCGTTTACATTTTGGGGTAGAGTCATCAAGCTTGCGATCGCTTGTGCTGCCACTTCCCGGACGCTGTTCAACTTTGCCTCAAGCATCTTGATTAGTGGAGGAATGAACCCCGCTTCGCCGATTATCTTCTTCATCTCTGTCGAGCTGCTAATTACGCACATGGCTGATGCGGCTGCCTGCTGAGCGCCTAATGATCCTGCTCTAAGGACGTGCAGCAGACACGGCAGAACGCCGAGCGATGTTAGAACATCAGTTGGAACCAAGCTAACCAGATTTCTCAGTGCTCCGATTGCAGATTCCTGGGCGAGTGTGCTGTCGATGTAAACTAATAGACTTTGTATACCGCCTTCGGATATCAAAGACTTTCGTAGATTTTCACTGCCTGCAGAGAGATTTTGCAAGCATTCCGCTGCGTATTCTTTGGACTCCAACAGAATTCCGCTACCAAGGAGATTGATCATTACCGGGACGATTCCTTCCTCGGCTAGAGATTGTCTAACCTCAGGAATGGTTGACATGTTCCTCAAAGTGCATACAGCTGCTGCCTGTAACACAGAATTGTTTGTTTGGCAGATATCGATCAGTGGCTGAGCTCCTCCGTGACCAACAATTTCCCGGGCAGTTTCGGCTGACGTTGATAGCCTTTGGAGGGAAATTGCAGCCTTTTCTTTACAAAGAGGACTGCCAGACTCAACAAGCCGTATGAGATGCGGCAGAACACCCTCTGAGATCAGCCAATTTTCGCAACTCTGCGATTCCACAATCGAGCAAATAACCATTGCTGCTTTCTCACGAATGCAAGGAAATGTTGCAGCGAGCAATTGGATCAGAGCGGAAATGTTATTACGTCCTAAGACGGCCAGGACGGTCTTTTCATCCTCTTTCATGACCTCAACAAGGCTGTCAAGAGCTCTGTGTTTGGCCTCCAAGTGCCCAATCTGCAGCCGGGCAAGCAACTCCCTCACATTTCTATGGTCAGTAGACTCGGGTTCAGTCGAAGAACCGGTAACCGATACAGGCAGAGTCGCTTCACCTAGTACTCCTGTCTTGATCAAATGGCCACAATCTCGCAAATTTAAGTCCAACTTCCCGGATAAAGAGTCGAGGTCATTTTGCATTCGAAGCTTCCCTTCGTATTTTTCTTGCAGACAGATCTCTGCTAATTCAACTACTTCTTCCAATGTTTTCGAGACAGCCTGCAATTGCTCCTTAAAGAGAGCATTTTTGGAGAAGAAGGGGTGGCTAGACAAATCCGATAACCGGGACGGGAGCTGCTCCATCTTCGAAATAATCATCTTCCACCTACCAGGAAACACTTTGACATCCACGGCCTTATGTAGCGCCATCAGAACCAGCTCTTGCGCACGCAACAACCAATCTTCAGTCGACTGGCAGTCCCCTGAACGTCCATTCGTACCGTCCTCCACCATGATTCTCCAATTGGAAATGAATTGATCAGCACAGAGCTAAACTATCAGAACAAATTCAGACAAAACGATACAGCCTAAGCATTAAGCAATTACCCAAAGGACAGAAAGGCAGAATACAACAATATTTGCATCGAACGGCACTGGAGAAGTTGCAATATAAACACAAAATTTGTAGTTGAAAAGGCATATAGGCACATATTAAGAACTTCAGGAATCTTGTATGATCAAAGAAAGCTCAAAATTTCTGCTGAAAACAATGAACAGACAAATTGAAAACACAAAACTAGAGTAAATAACAGCTGCCACATGGGTTATCTTCCCTCAAGCCATTAAATGCCTTGTAAAAGTTTTACCATAAATAAAGGAGGTAGTTGACTGAAAGGGAAAGCAGTTTGGCTAATCAGAGCCGTCCAATAAAGAAGTCAGCATTTAAGACACAACCTTTAAACATTAGACAAAACCAAGGACTTGAATAACCAGTTTAGAGAAACAAAAGGACCATTTAGGTTCATTTTTTCCTACCATGAAGATGTCCTGTTTGGCAAGTTTATTGCCACTTGGTCCCCATCCATAGTTAATGCCTCAAATTACATGGAAAGAAAGAGATGAATTGGAGCCTGTCTTAGCTGTATTCCCATATGGAAACCAGCTGATTTTGGCTTGAAAGAGACTTCACTTTGAAGATAAGACAGTGTTTGAACTTTTTCCCTTTCTTTTATGAAAAATTTTAGTAGGAAACTTGGGATGTTTTGAGGAAATAAAGTTGTTTTTTCGGATGGGTCCAGCCAGTAGAATACCTTGAACTGATATGATTTGCTTTAGAACTGGAAGATTTCCAGCATGATTAACATAACAGTCACCAAATGCTTCTCCTTCCCCAGTCTTTCACCACCTTCTTCACCTGCAAAACACAGATTGGCAAAACCCATCAATACCCAGATAAACATTCAGCCAAAAGAAGCAGCAATTTTGCTATACACAGTAGAAAAAGCTAAAAAGGGGTGAGATCTCTACTTTTCACTAAGTGAAAAACAAGCGAAATGGAAATTTCAAGGGCATACCTTCAAGAAAAGTAACCAAATAGAGCTTGCTCTTCAAACACCCCCCCCCCCCAACTTTCTCTCTCTAAGCAAAGAGTGAGAAATGAGCTACTGTGAGACCAGACCCAGAATTTTTCTCTCCACAGTGATCAGAAAATTGCTCGATCTTGGAGACCCATTGTTCGAATTGATCCAAGAAGCAATCTCGCAGATTCAAGAAACCCCAGAAGCAATCTACTGCTTCTTAAAATGGGGGGAAAACGGTCGAAAAACAGCTCCCGAAAACGACGAAAGGACATAGAAACAGGGGATCGAGAAACCGGAAGTTTGAAAAGCTTGGGGGAAGTTCTGGGGGGTTTTTTTTTTTAACAGAAACGGACACCGATAGGACAATCGCATTCAAAAATCAAATTTCTTTCAAATCTGGCAGCAATTTCTTCGTCTTTCTCTCTCTGGTTGGAGAAAAATGTCAGCCCCACTGTCGCGTCGCCTGAGATTCTGTCTGATAAACGATTACTTTACTATGGGATTCGTCTTGAAGGAGCTAATATGGATGTTTCGGAGAGAGAGAGCGCGAGAGTTCTTCACTTCCTACATCTTGAAGAGCGTAAAATTTGATATTTTTGTCCCTTTTTTTTTAACTGTAAATAAAACAACACACACAAATTTTAGATTAAAAATAAATAAATAAATAACTTCTGAAGTTTATGTTAGGATTTGAATTTGAATCCTGAATTTTGAAAAGTTTTAACTTTTAAATTATTTATTACAAAAAATCTGAGTTGAATTGTGCAAAATATCCTAAATTTTGGAGTTGGCTTCAACTCTAATAAAACAACGTGAAAAGATTTTGAAAATTTTAAAGTATTTTTTTTTTATAAAACATGCAGGGTATGAGATCAAATTCACCCTCGTAGTTGAAGATATATGTCAATTACTAGGTTGATTTCGATAAAAAAATAATAATAATAATAATTAGTATTAAAATATGTTTTTGGAACAAATTCAAAGATTAAAATAAACCTTTTAAGATTTTCAAATTTTTTTATGGGAGCCATTTCTAAATTTTGGGATTAAATTGAAACTTGTCTACTAGAAACCAACCATGAAATTTTGGGAGTATTTTGAAAAAAATTAACCTAGGGCTTATATTCAATTTTGCTGAAATTTGTACTAAAAAAAAGTGTTTGAAATTTACACCTCATTTGTTTTTATCCAAATGCATGTATCAACTTGGGAGAAAAGTCAAACGCAAGCATGTTTCAGCAGTAATTGACATATATCACAATCAAAGGTTATGAGTTCAATCTCTCATCCCATAAGTTTTGAAATAGGAGCGTAAAATGAGTTCAATCTTTTTTTAGTATTTTATGTTGCTCGTTGTTTTTATTAGTATAATAAATGTAGGAGTGTGGTGATTTGAACTTCCGCACCTCAAGAATGAGTATATGTCATTTATCGTTGAGTTATAGTCATGTTTGTTATGGCTTGTTGTTACTTTTAATACAGTTATCGGTGTTAAATAAATCAAATGAACTAAAAATAAATATTGACTTTGAAATAAAAAATTATCTATTATATATAGACTAATTTTATATATAAAAGGATTTTCTTTGTTTTGTCATCCTTATAATGCGCATGAAGCATGTGAGAGGGGAAATATGATTACTACTTCATCATGTTTAACATTGACTTCTAAAATTTGATTACAATATTTAAGTTTAAAGATCATAGTGTTTGGAAGAGTTAGAATTCCAAAACTAAATGATAATATTGTCTAATTACTATGACATTTTTTATTCTAAATAACTTTGATGAGTTTTTTTCATTTAAAAGAAAAACAAAATTAATTTATTTATAATAGTCATGGTTTGTTTCTTCTAAATTATAAAGAGGTGAAATTTATTTAAAATTGTATTTTATTATTATTATTATTATCATTATTTGACTGATTCCATGATTAGGGAAATTTTTGGTGGTTGGTATAATTTTCTAAATATTTATAAGTGTGTATTTTACAAAAGTAATTACAATAATAGTGTTTTGTTTAAAATAATTGCTCTATTTATACATGTATATATATGCACATATTATTCAAAAATTTACGTACACGTTTATATTTATTATTTACAATAATAAAAATCAATGATATATCTATATATTATCCTAAGGTATTTGCAAGGTTCACCCAAGATTTAGATTCGAATCATTTGTGTCAAGAAAAAAAATTGATATATTTACACTACACTTTAATTAACTATAACAACTATACATTTTTTTTACTAATTGAAATTATCTTAAAACATCTATTTAAACTTAATGTTGCAATTTTTGTTAGGTTTGCAAATACCTTTTTAATTTTATTTTTTCAAATATTTTAGGTAAATTATATTAGATTTGCAGTTACCTAATTAGATATTAGTGGCATGGCCATAGTTGCAAAAATGAAATTGTATTATAATAAAACTTATCAAGTATGATTTTCTTTATAAATTTTTTTAACAGTAATTACCAATGATATTGATATATATATCAAAATTTTTATTATATCCATAAATGTGAAGTATTATAAATGTTTTGTCCATAATTTCGGACTGACATATTTATAACATTTCATTATCAACCTAGATTTTATTTTAAGTTCAAATAATATTTTGTCGTTGTAATTTTGATTTGTTTTATTTTAGTCTATGGATTTTCTACTTTGTTCATTATAGTTTATGCATGTTCAAAACATTCATTTTGGTATCGGTATTTCTAAAAAGTGTGACTCTATTTGTAAAATTTTACACGAATTTATATTCAATATAAATCCTTAAATACAAAATTGGGACAACATATTAAAAATTTAGTTAGTGGAGTATATGCTAAAATTTTGATCAAAATAATTAACGAGATAAAAATAAAAATATATAGACCGAAATGAATGCTTTGAAAATATAAACACCAAAATGAACCAAAATTGAAAATATATAAATTAAAATAAATATTTTAAAAGTAGAAATTGGACGAGAGAAGATTTTGATCAAAAGTTGAGAATATATAAATTAAAATAAATATAATATTTATTTATATTATAAAAAAAATGGTCCCATAGAATTAAACTTATAATTGGAGAGGGAGCCTTTAATTGGACGACTAGGATTTAAATCTTCACTTAGGAACCAACGGTTAGGATTGGGCAGATAATATTTCAAGCTCCATCCTTATCCATATAATGACGTGGCGTCCTACACGTGCGAGACCATCTATTTTCCATAATATGCCGTACGAGTCACTTTTTACCCCACGTGTGAGAAATATGTATTATTGGTCACTGGAAACTTCTTTTTGTACAATAAATATAAATACCAAATGTTTTCATTGAAAAATGGAATAATAAATATTATAAATAGCATTTCTATATTTATAAGTAGACAAATTCTGTTTCTGTGGCAGTAGTAATAGAAATTAATAATCTGAAAATTAATAATTTCTATTGCAATTGGAAAATTAACGATGAATAAAAACTCTAGTATTATATTGCTTTCCAAAAAAGTAAAAACACCTGTAAATTGTTGATTAAAAGAAAAGGGTCAATATTGACCATTTGTTAAATTTCAATAATTTAAGATATCAATTACTTCAAGAATATAACTTTTTAAGTTTGAATTCACTCCCCCTCCTTTATAATATAATATTACAAAAGAAATGTATGATGCATAATATCAAAAAGAGAGTGTAAAATACTAGACCAAGAAATGAAGCTAGTAGTTTGGTTTTATTTTGATCAATTTGGTGGTTGATTTTGTTGCTTTCTCTCAATTGAGATCGTCTCTTCCGAGATCGGATCATTAGTCAAAATAAGGGGAAGAAAAATATTGTTTCATCGTTTTCAATAATATTTTCAAAGTCAAGAAAATGGAGAGAAGCTAAAAGATGGAGTCTAAATAATCATTTAGTAACGTTCATGTTTATTGGTTATCAATTATCGTCTGCTATTTTTCAATCAAGAAAAGTAGAATTGCATTCGATAATTGTTTATTGTTATTTAAAAAAAAAAGTAAATAAAAACATGTTTAGCTTGTTCTTTAAAAGTTTAAATTAGAAAAAAATAAACGTTTTATATGAAAATTAGTTTTTTTAAATAAATATTCAAAATTGTTAGGTTATATTTAATATTTTACCTATCGTACATTTTATAAGTAAAAATAATAAAATAATACTTTTCAAAATGCTGGGGAAAAATCAGAAGAAATTTTATTTTAAACAATAAACGAAAACATCACCGTACTAGCCAACCGATTGGGAGTCACAATTTCTGCCATATATTTTATATATTTTTTCGAAATTAAAAAGGGAAATTATTTGACATATATTTATATTAAATAAATAAGCAATAGTGCCCCAAATCTATGATGATTGAGCACATGAAATTAATCAATAAAAAATAAAGTTGGCGAAAAATACCCAGAAAAATAATTATAGAATTACAAAAAGCAATGAAATGGAAAATTTAAAAAAAATAATAATAATAAAAAGCAAAGTTCAATAGACCTCATGATTAATTAATACATTATTACATACATGAATTCTCAAGTCACTTGAAAAACGTCAACGGAAGCCCCTTGGTCGAGGCATGGTTTTAATATTTGTTTGTTTTAATTATAAATAATGTAACATAACTTATTATGATAGTTAAAGTAATGATGATTGGGATCATTCTAAATACAATCAACTTGAAAAAAGAAATATTATATTTTTTTTATTTATCTATTAAAAAAAACTTGAAAAAAAAAACAATAAATAAGAAGAGAGATAGATGTTTGAATGTATTTAAATTTTTAATCACTCAAAATACCCGAACCCAATTTCTTATTTTCAAATTTATTGAATGTATATTTTTAACAGATTTGTTTTAAAAATTGCTTTCTGAATTCAGTGATCCAAAAAATAGTAAATGATGGAAACAACATTTTTTTTATGTTTTTTTTAGATTTTGAATTTGAAACTTTAAAATGTGAAATTACATGAAAAAATTATAAAATTTTGATAAATATGTTATTTTAGGTTATAAATTATTTTTTTTGTTTAAATTAAAAAAAATATAATATATTGTGATTTATATAACATTGTAGAATAATAATACTATACAAATTTGTAACGAGACTATTAATTAATTAATATTATATTATATTAGATTGAACAACATATTTAGTTGGTAGCTAACACTTACTTCATGCCACTTACAGTTTCACGAAACGGAAATGAATTTGCTCCCATTTTGGTGCGAAGAGCATTACTGCGTCGAGAACATTCGATTTTGTTAGAGGAATGGCCGATGGAGGCTTCGGATGCGCTTGCTGCGGAATGTTTGGACTTTTGATGTAATCGTGTTTTGTGCTTTCCTTAAAAAAAAGAAAATTGAGATTTTATTTTAAAATCTACCAACAAACACATACATGAAAACAATGGAAATAAGAAATACAACATCATTTTTCATTGAATACCTTGTTTTCATATTTACTGTCAACCAAACGCACTCTAAAATATCTATCCCACAGGTTTGATCATTTAAAATGTCTTGATATATATAAAAGTATGTATATGAGACAATTGCTCATTGCTTTTATTTATATATATATATATATATATATATATATATATATATAAATAAATAAAAAGTATGTATATGAGACAATTGCTTTATTCTAACCCTAACTTGTTTTTTCTATGTTTACTATTTATTACTTTTATTTACTAAGTCAAGTATATGTTAATTACTTATAGCCAAGATAGAAGATACAAGAAAAAGAAGTCAAATGGCATCAATCATGAATCCAAACATGAGATTAATCAAGACAATGAAACTTACAAAAATACTACTATAAAAAATAATAATAATAATAATAATAATATTAAAGTAATGAAAAATTGCAATTTATTTAAGTAACATATAGTGGGCCAATCCTCATAATATGAACCATTATGGCATCATTTCATAATTGGAGTATGAAGAAGTCACTTGGAATTTGGAAACTTCAATGCAATCACTTTTTTAAGAATTAATATTTTTGTACTAGTTATTCTTCCATTTAAAAAACAAACAAGTTTTGGTTGAACACAATTAAAAAAAGTTTATTTTAAGGGAAGTTTGAAGTTGTAAATTTTGAATTTATGTAATTTTTTTGGACTGCAATTTTTTTTTTTTGAGGTTAAAGTTTCAACTTTTGTAACATAGATGGAGAAAATGACACCAATTTAAAATTTCAATCTAATTGATAATGATTGCTGTTTAAATTTATAAAACTGTTATAATTAAACTCAATCATCTCGAGAGTGAAGAGACGAATGGCTGGAATGAGGAGTCGTTCTAGACGTTTCAATCTAGATCTATAACAAGTGTAACATCTTCCTCCATTCAATATCAAAAGTTTCTATAGTCTCCACTTATATTACCGTGAGTGATAGATTTCGATTAATCATAAATTGTCACATGTTTTTTTTATAGTTGTTTGATAATACAAACTAGTCTCAATCCAAGTAAACCTAAAACAGATTAAATGGTAATTTGGCCCTGAACTCAAGTTAGTCTAATAGCTATTATAGTTTCACAGTGGACTAATAACTTACTTATTACCAAATTTGAATAAATCCGAATCCCGAGCTGTAAATAAAATGAGATTTGAGTCCAAGAGTTACATTCAAAGTTATTTCAACGGCCCACTAAAATTCGAAAAAAAGTAAAGACTCTCAAATTAAGACCACTTTCGAGACATGACATCGATAACCAAGAAATCATTGTCTAAAGAGATTGCAAGAGCGGAAAGTCAAGCTGAGCATAGTCGGAGATCTTGTAGTGTGTGATCTCTCAAATTTCCGTTTAAAATAATATACATTATATAATTTCAATCCGACCAACAAAGGCTAAATTCCATTTAATCCCAATTCAAATTTGTCCCCCAAAAAAAAAAAATTAACTAACTTTCACCATAGTTTTGAGACCCACTAAAAGTTGGAGGAACAACCACCGAAGAAGAAACCCTAAACCTCTTGTTCTTCATTCCTTCGTCACAATACCAACCATCTTCCAACAATCGATCCACCCACCACTCTCCGCCGCCCTCCGCCGCATCGGAGCTCAACCCCAGATGCCGGAATCCGTCACCGGAGCCGCTCTGCCACGAATCCGGCTCATCGGTTTCCACATGGGGCACGATTATGCTCGGCTGTACGCCCACCTTGTCCATGTCCATGGCCTTCAAATCCGCCATTGTTACCGATTCGTAGCTTCGGAAATTGAAAATGTTCGCGAAAGTGAACCGATCGCTCACTCTGCTTTTCAGCGATTTGCTCTGTTCGCTCGTTCTCGCTATAATACCCTGCAGATTCTTGCTCAGCTTCGCTTTCAGCACGCCGATGTCGGAAAATTTGGCCTCCGGTGACCGGCCGGCGGCCGGAGACACGAAATTGGTTCTCGCATTCTCGCCGCGTAAGGCGATGGCCGCCTCGTCGTAGGCTCTGGCGGCTTCTTCCGGCGAGTCGTAAGTGCCCAGCCAGAGGCGGACTCTCTGAGAGGAGTCTTTGATTTCCGCCACCCATCTGCCGGACGGCCGCTGCCGGACTCCGACGAACCGCCTGGCCGTGGGTTGTGACTGTGATTTGCAGCGGGCGGCGGCGGAGGGGGAGGCGGCGGATCTCTTGGTTTCTCTAACGGCGGCCATCGGCAAAGTCGTTGGATTAAAATTTTGGTTGTTTTTTCGAGAAGAAGAAATTTGAAGGTTTATATACGTGGAAAATAATGGATCTTTTGGTGGGCATATACCCATCTCGATCAAGTGAGTGTTCGGTTTTGTTTGGTTTTATGGAAAAAACTTATTTAACAATTTAGTCTCACTTCATCGTTAAATTGTCATATGAGAGGCTGAATCATCATTTCAACGTAGGCAGATAAATTAAATAAATATTTTTAATCCATTTTGTGTTGGGAATGCGAATAGAGTCCCGCATTAGTCAAATAATGAGAGATCATGGGTATATAGATGAAGAGAATTATTTTTATTAGTATCTCGAGTGCTGTTGTGTTTTTAACATTTTGATGTGTTGATATGTAGTTCCTGACATGTCATAATCAGCCAAGCTTGGGCTTTTGTGAGGCTAAAATGGGGGAGGAGAATTGCAACAACCACCAGGTTGCCGGAGGGAAGAAGACAAGAAGCAAAGAAAGTTGAAGATTGGATTTTTCCCAAAGCCTTACCAACTCTAATTCTTATATGCATTATTCTTTGGTACCTAAATGGATCTTGATTCCTTCAATAACTTACAAATAATCTGGTTTTAATCCATTATAAAACATTAAATGAACACTAGAGATGTTATTTGGTTTCCAAATTTATGTTTATAAGCCAAATGGTGTACGATTGGAGTACGTCGTAAGGAAGAGGAAGGGGAATTCAACCCCGAAAGATGCATTTGAGATGACTCTGGAAAAATAATACACTTTTTCTAAACTTTTTTATTTTAAGATTACTAATTTAGAATGTATTTAATGCATTTTTCTAAGTGATTTTAGATATCTAAAAGTACTTTTGCAAAAATAAAAAATGTTGGGATCATTTTTACGTAATTATATCAACCATTCAAAATTAAGTATAAGTAGGGCTTCTTTTAAATCATGGTATGTTATATAAAATCTCACAGAGTAAAACTCTTTCTTTTGCTCATCTCTGGATGTTATTAGTTAACTTGAGCGTCGAAACAACTTCAACAATATACTACGTATAAATAACGTCAACTCGAATCATTCTCAATTTTCTACTTCATGTAACATGTATACTAATTGAGAGGCATATTTGAAAATATTTTTTCGTTACAACTTGTTAATGAAAATACTTTGATTCTGACAATGATCTATCTCTAATTTGATCACCGATGAAAAATCGACAGTCAATTAAATTCTAAAAAATATTCAATGTTGGTCAAGACTATATATTTTTAATGAAAATGTTATAGAAATGATTTAATGATCTGAATTATATTTCAAATTCACTAAAAAGAGGTCAATAATCTATGTTAAATAGCTAGAAAAGTCTAGAGTAGTGAAAGCAGCGTGGCTAAATGGCTTGGCTTGGCAGCTCGAATAGTACACGAGGAAGCCGACACAAAACGGGCCGTTCGATTTTGTCGGCTTGCGGAAACGGAGCGTTAAATTATAATATAAAAATCCGGCGAGGAAAATTAATTATAAAGTAATTAATAAAAAAAACAAAGAGTTAATATTTGGAATATAGCAATTGGATGAAGAATTATACTTTCCGTCATCTGTGGGCTCCGGAACTGTGTCGTTTTGATTGGTTCTATTTTGATTTGGATAGGGAAATCACTTTGGGAAACCATCTCTCAACTTGCTTTGGAGCTTCAACTTCTTCGTTAATTAATTACATAATTGAGAGAGAAATTTGAACTAGAGGATAAGAGATGGATAGATACTTGAGTTCAAATTTGATAAAATTTTTGTAAAATTTTGATTAATCGAGCTAGTTCGTGTTTGGTGAAAAAGTTTATGTTCAAATTTATGGAAAACATAATTACACAAAAGAGATTGTCAGAATTTTAAGTGTGTTTTTCAATATTTATTTTAGAACAAGAAACCTGCAGGATCAAACCATAAACCATGATAAGGAGAAATGTTAAAGTTATATATATTCCCTTCATCGATGCTTGCGTATCATATGCCCATTTAATTTAATTTAATTGCGTGAAATTCTATGTTGATTAATAAACTGTAATATTTCAATATTATTTTACAAAAATTAGAAAATTTAGGGATGGATGAAAAAAAGATAGGTTTTTTTTTTTTTTGGATAAAGAATAGAGTTGTAGAACAAAATAATATTATAAACCGAAGCATCGATTGTCCATATTAAATAAGGTTAAGACAAACATGTTACCTATTGGGTCAACTAATTGTTGTATTTAATTGTGTTGTCTTTCATTAAATGGTGGCTTCCATTTGTAAACAATCTCACTAATGATAGATTCCATTTTAACTAATTAAAAAAACTTAGCTATACCAAGTAAGTAGGAAAATATTATGTTCTAAAAAAAAAGTAGGAAAATATTACTTTTTTATGTATATGTTATTATTAAATATTAGAGTTAGTTCACCAAATTTAACAAAATATAATATAATTATAATAGAAATTACTAAAAAAAAAAAAAACTAATGACCTAAGTTTGGTTGGTCAAAACATTATTTACCTTTTTTAAAGTACGAGGTTTGAATTTTTCTACGGCTCCATTCTTGTCGAACTAAAAAAGGAAAGAAAGAGAGATATTTAATTAAAGAAACAAAACTAACAATTGCCATCAATTAAAGATAGGAGTCACTGTGCCTCATGATTCCCTTATTTTGTTTTGTTCTTCTTCTCTTTCGGTTGGTACTGGAAGGTAAATTTGACAGAGAAGTTGGTCATTCTTTCATATTTCTATTTCAAAATTATAAAGATTGATCATATAACACAATATGATTAGTGGATGATAGGAAAAACAAAGCATAAATTTGGAAATGCCCACAAAATGTCAATATATGAACTGTTTCATTACTCGTTATTTCTCGATCTTTTCGTTGCATGTGCTCATGACAAGAAACAACCACCTACATTTGACAATGTTATTATTAATATTATGTTATATCGGTAGATAATTAGACTTGTAAGAGGTCGAAAATGCATCTCCTCTTTCTCGAAATCATAAATTCAAATTCTCTAACAAATAAAACATATATTGTGAGTTTTTTTTTTTTTTGGTGAAACAACATTACTAAATGAAAACATAATTATATAATTACACAATTGGAATTTAAATTCTGATATGTCAATAAGAAAAAAAGACTAAAATTTAATGAGATATTTTTCATTTTTCTTGGCATTAACTAATGAAGATCTTTATCTTTATTCAATTCGGAAATCCTTTTTATCTACGATTGTCCGTTTGGGAGAAGGGAGTTGTGGGGAGTGAGAAAATGGCGGCACCGTCACTTCCAAATCTCTTCCTCCCGCCAATTTCACCAGTGAGCTCCACACAGAGCCCTAAATTCTATTTTCCGGTGAGTTCTGCCACCGCCGGCGCACGCCGAGAAACTCCGTTCGTGGCTTGTTCAGCTGCTACAGTAAGGAGCGGAGGAAGAGTCAATCCAGATGATTACCATTCCACTCTAAGAGCTCTCAATTCCAAAGGCCGAATGCCCAGAAAATCTCTTGGCCAGGTCAGTTCTTCAATACCGTACTGTAATGTATAATGATAGTTTCATTGAGCTGCGTTTGGATTACTCGGAAAACTGGAAAATGTATAATGTAATTAGTAATACCCAGTTTCTAATTTGTCTGGATTTCTGAGTGTACACCAAGGATTGGATAATTTTGGAAACGTTTATTCTCTCTGTCTTCATATAAATTATTTAGGAAATGAATTTTTTGGCCTCATTCATTGCATTATGCCAGGGCCAATCCTACTGATTCACACATCCAAAGCTAGCCCTAGGAGACCACAAGGTTTTAAGTTATTGAGTTTTCGATATGGGGTTTGAACATGGGACGTTGGAGGGTATTGGGAATGAATTAATGTGTTAAATACCGTAAACTGCAATTTTGATTTGATCCTTTCTCAAAAGATGAGTAGCTGTTGGTTGGACCACATTAAGAGTAGTCTATGATATCCTTCCTTCACTTGTTGGCAAATTTGTATGTTTGCAGCATTATATGCTGAACTCTTCAATTAACCAGCAGCTGGCTGCTGCAGCTAATGTTAAAGAGGGTGATGTGGTCTTAGAAATTGGGCCTGGAACAGGGTCGTTAACCAATATCCTTATTAACTCAGGTGCCACAGTGCTTGCAGTTGAGAAGGTTAGCTTTTTCGTCTCATGTGCGATTTCTGTTAGTGTTAGATATCAAATGTTCAAATGGTAGAATGTTTGTTTGGAGTTGTTTAAAATATCCTGTCCTCAATGTAAACAAGAACTTGAAGTTTTCGTTCTCAGATGCAGGTTTAGTTTTTACTCCTACTATGCATTCTAATATCCCGTTTTACTTTATTTTGGATTTTATGTTAATCGTACAGGATCCATACATGGCTGCTGTTGTGGATGAAAGATTTGCTAGCACAAACAGGTTGAAGGTAAATTATATTATTTTTCTTTTTTGATAACTTGGTAGCACAAAAACATCTTGCATTTTTGAAAACATCACACCTATATGGTATTTCATTTCTTCTTATTTATTTTATTCACTATGAAGTCAACTGAGAAAGCCACTGATAATTTGGTCACCAAGTAAATCTTGTGTAGATCGATATAAATTTTACTACGTTTTAGTCTCAGGGTATATTTGGGCTGCCTTTCGAAAAAAGAGTTTTTAAGAAATTACTTTTTTTTTTCTTTTGGTGAAAACTTATGGAAGAAAACTAATAAAATGCTTCATCTAAAGGCAGTTTAAGTACCTTTTATCTATTTTAAAGATTTCTTAAACTACTTCGATATTTTTAAAAAGTGTTAAAAGCACTCTTTAAAATTTAATCAAACACTACCAATTTTTGAAAAATACTTTTTAGTCCTCCACAAATACTTTGAAAGGCACGTTAAACACACACTTACAATATAGACAACGTTGTGACTATTCCAACTAAAATATGCAGGTTCTAAATGAGGACTTTGTTAAATGTCATGTGAGTTCACATATGATGTCATTGCTCAAAGGTATGGAGTTGTCAGATTCAAAATCACAACCTGCAAAAGTAAGTACATCTAATGGATATGCTTCTTAACTATTCATATTTGCTTATTTTATGTCAGAGTATGCCCAGTGCTGTAACCATTTTCTGTGATCTTATTATTATGTAATGGCTAAAGTTTTTGTTTTGTTCATAAAGTGTTTGTCATGTTTTAATACATTGTTTGGGAAACTCAAGTATGGTTTAGTTTATGATCCAGATATTGTATCCATTTAAAGCGAACTATTTTATTCTAAATTAGCTTACTTGAATTTCTTGTCTGCAGGTAGTCTCCAACATACCATTCAATATAAGTACAGATGTAATTAAACAACTTCTTCCAATGGGAGAAATTTTTTCGGAGGTTGTTCTTTTACTCCAGGTAATATTGCTTAGCTTTGAAGAACAGGTTTAGGATATGGTTGGATCCTGACAATTAGCTATGGTATCTTCAGTCATTTCTATGAGTACTGCTAATTTGCTATAACTATTAGGAGGAGACGGCTCTACGCTTAGTGGAAGCATCCCTGAGAACATCTGAATATCGACCCATCAATATATTTGTTAATTTCTATTCAGGTATTCCACAAGTCGTACTATTTCCAAATTGAAAATTTTTGTTGTTTGACCTGTCCTTTTTTTGAACAAAGATAAAACTTCTCATTGAAATAATGAAAAGATAATACAAGTCTTCAAGGATACAAACTCGAAAGAGTGAAACAATAAAAGAAAAAGTGAAAAATATGAAAGACGAAATTACACTGAATTAATAAGCGGTCCCCAATTAGCATAAATCATAGAGGGAGTTGTTTGACATGTGCTATAGATGTTTATAGACATCTGCAATGATTATAGATAATGTTCACAATTTTGTGTGTGTTACTGATGCGTGCTTCAAAATTTATGAATGCACTAAGATATAGATCATCATTTGGTTGAAGACTAAAAATGGCTAATTAAATGATACTTGATCCAAATTACTAAACCTCGACAACCTACATGATACAATGATTTAAATGTACATAATACAATGATTTAGACGTGTCTATAAGTTAAACTTTGTAAAATGCTTTAAATAGAGATTAGCTACATTAGTCTTTGATGAAAAATAAAATAAATAACCACCAAATGTTGCATTAAACGACAAATAACCAACAGCATATATCTATCTTCAAGACTTGCAATTTTTGTATGAGGTTATAAATAAACTCTCTTTTCCAGATCCCGAATTCAAATTTAAAGTTCCAAGGACAGACTTTTTTCCTCAGCCTAACGTAAGTGATTTATAATTGTGAGATAACATTGCTAGTTTACTTACTATTTTTCTTCTAATTTTACGGGAAGTTCCTTCAAATAATGACCATAAACATCTTTTGGAACTTCTTTCTAAATTTTTTCGGCCAGATGAATGAGGTGGATAAAAAATAAAGGACAATGAAACTTCAACGTAGAGAAAAATGTTGGACAAATGGAATTACTTCGAACCTCATTCGTAATTTGATTCTTCAGTAAAATTTGGGCTTCTTGTATAAAATGTTCGACTAGAGTATGCTGTTATTTGAACTGATATGTCCACTTGTTTACACTTGTACAGGTTGACGCGGCCGTTGTATCTTTCAAGCTGAAGCAAGCTGCAGACTATCCTGCAGTTTCCTCCACCAAAAGCTTCTTCTCAATGGTTCTTATATTTCTTTCCTGGCTCCTGAAAACTGATTTTGCTCTTAATTCATACCTATTAGTTTACTACTCGCGGAAAACTGTGCTAGACTATAATGTTTTGGCAAAAACCATGTTATTACCATATACCTCTATCGCTGCAGACTATCCTGCTATTGAATAGTACAACGATATATGATCTCCACAGTATTCACACTTTTAAAGTTAAATTAATGAACTAAATCAATTTGTTACAGTATCTTGGTCTTTTCCTTAATGTATCCTCTTCTGTCCTTTGACATCCCTTGGTTTGTAAAATGTTGTAGGTTAACTCAGCATTCAATGGCAAGCGTAAAATGTTACGAAAATCACTTCAACACATATGCACATCCCTTGAGATAGAAAGAGCTTTGGAATATTCTAGCCTTCCAGCAACTGTAAGGCATATCTCTACTGAACCAATTTTTTGGTTCCTCAAAATCTACTAATTGGTTTCGTTATCTTTGGTTTGTTTGCAGTCAAGACCAGAGGAGCTAAGCTTAGAGGATTTTGTTAAGTTGCACAATTTGATTGTGAGGCAGTAGTTCCTGAGGCATTAACTGGAAAAGATAATCGATCCAAGTTCCTACTTTGTTCACGACCACCAATTAGCCAAAAAACGCTTGAATGGTGGCTCTGAAAAGGAGGTTGAAAGGACAGTATCTGTATAAGAAACACCCATTGTTCATCTCTACGCTTACATCAAAAAACGAAAGGGAAGAAAGTGAAGGAGTGGGAAAACAAGAAATCGACTGAGAAGGAAAAAAGAGGAAGCTTCTGCAGCAGCTCTAAGAGAAAGATCAATGCAAGCTAGGTAAGTGAAAAAGTAGGGGGGATTCTTCTAATTTCTTATTCTTTCCCCTTTTATTGGTCATTTATAACTAACTTTGTTGTTACCGTTCATTTTACAATGAAATGATTCCTTTTCATGCTGGAATTTGAAATAAACTCTGGTCGTGATGTACTTCAAGTTGTATTTTTTATTGCTGCGATTACAACCATTAGTAAACTATGTAGCTGAATTATAGTGTTGGAAATGATAAAATCAGTGGATTAAAACTTAAATAATACATCTCTTCATTTTGTTGGTTAAGTCCATCTGTAGGGATATATGCTTGACCTCTGCCTCGTTCATCTTCGATGCAAGAGTACTCAAATAAGTAAGTAAACTGCTACGCGCTCATTGTCTCAATTATGCACTTTTTTTTAGTTCAATCATGTACACTTACATGAACTTAAAATTGTAAGTTTGGATTTAAAGCAAACGATATTATACATGAATGTATTGAGCATTTTACAGAGAAGTAGAGAAGCATGATTAGAAGGGGAGAAACGGATACAGATTCTGTACAGCTATAAGTACGACAGGGCAGCAGCAAAATTGACTATGAACCACCAAACAAACCTAACTTGAAAACTGATTCCTAAGACTTCAATATCTGCAGATAGTCGTCGATTATAGACATGGCAGATGAACGGTAACCAGAACCGAAGAGATTATAATGATTCAGGTAATGATACAACAGATAAAGATCTCTCCTCTTCTCAAACCCAGGTTGCTTGGGCATAACCTGAACAAAGTAGCCAAAAATCTCAAAATGTAAAAACTAGGAGATATAGTTAGCCAAGAGCTCAAAGGAAGAAATGGTTAGAAAACAAGTTTAATTTCCAAACAGAAAGCTAAGAACAAAATCCTTAGTCTAATCTCACTTCTTATGGTAGTTATGTTGGTTAGTTGTAGTGTAAATTTACATCAATTGGACATGAAGGGACATTGGTCTGATCCGACTCTTTATGACTCATCCCAATGAAGGATTCTAAGAAAAATCGTATAATACTTCATAGTTTACCATTCAGGTACCACAAATGTTTTAAAAAATAAAATCAGTCCTTTCTAGATAATTGGGATGCTCTATTTCTTCCAAGTTGAATGAGCCAATGTCGAGAAGACAGGAAAAGAGGGGGAAGGAGGCAATTAACAAACATTAAACAGGAATCAAGAGTTCATTAACTTGGAAAATAATATTACCTCAAAATAAGCATCATAAAAAGAACCTCCAAAGCCAGCACACCATGACATTCCAAATTCTGCTTCATTGTGTCCATCTGAAAAAATGTAGCCATAGAAACCAAAGAGGTAAATGAATTTCTTCAAATGTTAGATGTTGAACTCCTGCACTGTAAATTCTTTGGATCAAAATGTAAAAACAGAAGGACGAGGAAAAGGAAAAAAACCCAATCGAGTTAGTGGTGGGGTTATTTTAACTTCAATTTATCTACCCCTAAGATCTCCTGTATCCGCTTCAACTTCAAAGAAATTTGATTCAATCTAACCGATACTTGCATAGTACTTGGGAACTTTTTGAAACCAAGCATATAATTGTAATTGTATGAGGCATGAGGAACGTTGAACTTACAATAACATGCAGGGTCAAGTATAACAGGCTCTCCATTCTTGTCGGAGCTGATATTTCCGCTCCATAAGTCCCCGTGTAGCAAACACGGTTCGATTGCGACGTTATCAAAAAGAGGTCCAATACTTTTTGCCAGCCTTTGTCCTGTTAAATGCAAAAACTACATGAAGCATTCTCATAGCAGAAAAATTGTTCAACCAGAAAGATAGCCAAGGGCAGCTGTCTATACAAAGAATAGATCAATTAATACCATATCTTCTAAAGCAATCAAGAGTGACATTACCCCTTTTAGAGTCACGTACTAACTTTGGAGTATATGGCAAGAGCATAAAAGCCTTTTTATTACTCAAATCTAAAATTGAAAAAACAGTCAACATACTGCTAAAAAGTAATCTCATTGCTCTTTTTGAGACATACCTCTCTCATAAATCGTTCTATCGCCGTACTGGTCAAGTGCTAGCTTCAGCTGAAAACCTAATCTTTCCTCTGCATAAAACTGCACCCAATCTGATGACCAAGTGTTTATTTGTGGAGTACTGGAACATAAGACATAAAAGCCAATAAGAACTCAATTTTCTGATAATGGTGCTTGTCTATGGCAAATGCATCTGCTTAAAACACTAGCAGATAAAACTCATGAGAACTTACCTGCCAATGGTGTTGTTGACATCAAAACCAAACCCCTTATCAGATTTTCCTGCTTTATGCATTTCAGCAAGCTTTCTTCCCAACTCAGACTGAGGCCAGTAAAGGGTAGATTTAGAAGTTCTGTTGCCAAACCCATATTCACCATATCGATACCCACGAAAAAGAGGACGGCCCATTTCTCACCTGATTGCCTCTAGAGGAACCAAATTCAATAAATTCCATAATGATGTATGAACCACCAGAAGGTAAGGACCCAAACTGTAATGTGTAGACTAAGTTCAGTTTATATTTCTAGTCATAGAATGGAATGCAACTTTATGATCATACTATGAGTGAATAGTAGAAGGTAAAATGTTGCCACATCGACTACCTTGAACGGTTTAGGAACACGGATAGTTTGGGTTTCGTACATTGCACTTAAACCAAGAGCCTCGGCTTCAAACATTGAGGGTCCAATGCTCCTGAGGAAGTTTTGTCACAGTTCATAACTTCTTTTCATCATCTGCTAATTAGAAGAATCACGAGTTCTTACCTATTCCTTTTCACAAAAAAAGACCCCACATCGGTGTCGTAACGATTTGCCTGGTTGATGCAGCCACCACCAACCGGACTAATTTTTGTTATCTGTGTTGCCTTCCCTTCAGAGAGAATCCATTCTTTTATCGGATCATCACCCATTGCCGCAACTGAAACGATTGAAAATGAGAAGTTCAATCAACAACCCAGATCACCAAGAAAGTTCATCAGTACCAAACTAACCTAGAATATCAGCAATTGCATGCTTGAAATGAACAACAATCTACCAATCAACTTCCTCAGACAGAGGCCAAATGCAATTAACAGACCCAAATCAGAAAAATCTCAAACAAAACTAGAAAAATATCACTAACAAAACTCTCAATCACCAGACGAAGAGTAAACAGAACACAACACAAACTCAGGGGCATTGGAAGGGCAATGTAGAAGGCTAGAAACCCCCAAATACCTCACCGAACGAACCCTCAAACTTAAATTCAGAACGAAAGAACACAAGATAACAGGGAGGGCCAGGCCAATTGAACCCGAAATTGAAAGAAAACTGTAGATTCGAGAGAAAGAAAGAAGTGGGTTCTGCACCTAATCGGACTCACCGGCGAATGATCGGCGTTTGCCGGAGAAAAAGCGGGGAGGACGAAGCACAGAAGAGGAGGAACAGGAGGCAAAGTACTGTGCCGCCATTATCTTTAAGCTTTTGGAGGACGGCACGAGGCCAATGGCGTGGCCGTGTGGGTGAGAATGCCGATTGGTTTATGGGTGTCGCCAATCGGCAGGGACACTGTTGAAACGACGCCGCATCTTACTTCTCCTTCAGCTCGAAATCTAGGCCGTCGAAGCTGATTCCTTCTGTAGAATCAAAGCGAGATGGAAAATTTTCGTAAATTTCATCTAATTATCAGATGAACATGAACTTAAATGAGCATATAAAATGTGATTATTACCCAATTAAAAGGAAAATAATTGCAAATATTGAATAATTAAAATAAGTTCATAATTTTGGGATGCATGCTAACAAGTAACAAGTTTTGAAGAGATCACACCACGCTGGGAAATCATATAAATTTTGTAAATCTTTTTATTTATTAGAACGAGAAATATTGAGTAAGAGAAAAAACTTCAAGATGTTGGAGAATAATAGAGTTAAAGGCTATATTATAAACTCTAGAAAGTTTCAAATGTATCTTTTAATATCTTCTTTATTATTTCAAAATAATCCTTCATAGTAACTCAATTTTATGCAACTTTTTTCGATCAAGGTCGGAAAGGTTAAAGGAATGACTTGGAACGAGCTTAAGTGTCACTTTAGACCGGCATAACTCAAATTAGTTTTAGTTTAACCTTAATATTAAGATCAAGTTAGAATTTGACCAGTGCCCTCTATTTATAGGTTGAATATTTGATAAGGTATTTGACCGACAGTTTTAGTGTCGGATAGTTCGTTGCTGAAGGTCGGGCTATCGGGTCCAAAATGTTGGATAAGTGTGAAGGTCGGTCATTCTTTCGATCCCTCAAAAGAGACTTGATTCTTCTAACCTTCTACTGTTCATCACATTACAAGTCCATTTATGATCCATAACATAATATATATAGTTTTATAGTTTAAATATCAACTGAAATTTTGTATATAGATTAGCGATGAAAAAGTTTATATATAGTTTGAAAAAGCAAATTAAAAAATTTGACAAAAATGAAACACATATGAAGATGAAGTCACTTAGAATAAGTAGATTGTAGTTCAATCAAGAAACTACTTACTTAAAATTGTATTCCGATACTAAAAATAGATCTAATATATACTACTAAATATAGATCTAAAACAAATGTTTTTTAATATAACAATATCATGTGAGGTGGAGATTCAAACTTACGATTTTTTAGTCAGAGATAGAATTGGTTTGCACGAATGATAAATAAGATATAAACATATGCTCTCGCTCTATATATCAAATTCGACCGAGACTTGAACTAAGTTTTAAGCGTGTAAAACAAACATCACGACGAGACCAATATCCCCACATATCTATTTGTTTCTATTAAGTAATTTACAACATCGTTTTTCATTGCTACCTCCAACCACACTAATGTACACTCAAATCTCAATCAATCGATCAGTTGTTCGTCTCATAGCACGTAAAATCAAACATAATGCTTCACCTTTTGATTGAAGCTATGTTCGGGTTGACAACATCAAGTCGAAAACTACAAAATTATCACATGGGTAAATTAATTAAAAAAAAAAAAAAGACGAAGCATCCTGGCAAATTTCTTCTGCAACTTAATCTCTCTGCCATTTTTTGTCCTTTTCGTATAGTTTATTTCCAATTTTCCTGTTCTAGTAAATCTGTAATCCGCCATGGCTGAATCTCACAATCCCTAAATTTTTCACTCCATCTCCGAAGCTGCCTCTCACTTTCCCCTTTCCAAATCCGTTTATATAAATCTTATGCTTCTCGATTCCCACTCACTGATCTGCAGTTCTTCGTTTCTTCATTGCTCTGTTCTTGAAGCTGCTCCAATGGCGGCGACTCTGTCATCCCCTAATTTTCCTTTCCCCCAAACGGATCACGTACTCGGATCGAAATCGACGAGAATGCTCAAAGATTTTCTCCAAGAAAGTAGCGGAATCGCTTCTTCGAAATCCAGAACGGCGTCGTTTAAAGCTCTGGCGATTCGCGCCGTGAAGAGGATCTCGATCTCGATTCCGATTTTGCCGAGAAGTCTCTCGCGGCGGCTGCTGGGGAAGACAGAGAGAGATGAGAGAGAAATCGGAGGCGATTTCGTTGTTAAAATCAAGGACATCATACGCTGGAGATCGTTCCGGGATTTGGTCGACGAGACGACGGTGGCGGCGGAGGCTCCGCCGCTTGATTTCGCCGATTCGCCGGATTGTAATACGGCCGCCGCCACGACTACCACGACCACGACGGCGACTAGCAGTAAGAGCTCCAGTTGGTGCGAGAGCGATTTCACGGCGGAGGATTCGCCGTCGCCGTCGTGGAGGGGTTGCTCCGACGACGGCGAAGTTGGGAAAAAATATTTCCTATGTGCTGGTGAAGATTTGGAGGAAGACGACAAAAAGGTGAGCATAATTGAGTACTGCGCACCCGTCATTGTTTAACTTGGTTGACTTTTTGTGACCGTAGGATTCGTTTTAGATTTACCAAGAGCAATCTGAACCGTTTGTTCAAGTCAAATCTCTTCAAACAAAACTAGATTTGTCCGCAGAGTATCACATTGTTGCCCACCACACTGACTACTAGACTGAGATCAGATATTTTAAAATGTTTTTTTTTGTTTGTAAATATAATAATAAAAAATTATATTGCTTTTTATATTTATTAAACATAGTATAGAACTCTTCTTAAGATACCAAAAGTGGTCAAAAGAATATTTTATATTTGACTTAATTTCTAAACTTTTACCCTTAAATCTTAAATTTCGTGTTTAAATTTTTTATTTATTTGTTTTACTTCTTTTCAACCTTTGAAGTCTCAGTTTTTAATTACATATAAGATTTGGTCAATGACATAAAATATTTATTTTTTTGAATTAATTGAAATGTAACACGATAGCATTGGTTATTTATATATACTATTCAAATTAGATGCGTAATTTTCTAAAAGTTAAAACTTTAAAATTTAGATTTGAAAAAAAAAAATTCAAAGGTAAACATGTTTTTCAAGTATAAGTTTTATTTTAAGTTTAGAAATTTAAAAAATAAAAAATAAATTAAATTAAAAATTCATCTTTTTACCCTAGTCAAATTGTATCAATTTTTATCTTTCAATTCATCCAATTGAATCATAAACTTGTTGCAATTTTTACATTATATTTATTTTTTCTTGCTAGTTAAACCAATAATTTTAACAAAAAATATAAATTAAAAAAAAAAACTCAAAATTTAGGTTTTAACATGCTTTTTTCAAAGGTAAAAATGTTTTTCAAGTATAAAATTTATTTCAAATTTAAAATTTTAAAAAATAAAAGTAAAAAAATAAAAAATCATTTTGTACCTTGTATCAATTTTCAATCTATTATTTCAATTCATCTGATCGAATTACAGATTTGTTTTAATTTTTACCTTATATTTATTTATTTTTTTCTTTTGGCTAACCCCCCCTATAATTTTAACCAAACATATATATGTGTGTGAAACTAAAAAAACTCATCAATTTAATTTAATTAAGGCATAAAAATCCATTATTAAATAATAAGAAATTTTTGTAAAATTAAAAAGTTGGAAGTATTCAACCACATCTGATATGGAACAAACTCTGAAACATTTTGCAGGTAGAAGCATTATCAAGAGAAGAAGAAGAAGATGTATTGAAAGAGAGGGCATGGCGGGTGTTAGAGCACGTGGAAGCCGCGATTTCCTTCTCGGAAATCTGCAGCACGGCGGAGAGCCGCCCGGATGGGCTGTTGGTGAAATTTTTCCGGCGAGAACTGACGGAATCTGGAGAAAGTGAAGTGGACGAAGAGGATCTTAAATGGCGGTGTTGGTTGCGGAAGGGAAACGAAGGTTATTTGAGAGAAATGGAGAGAGAGGGAAAATGGAGTGCGTTTGGTAATGAGGAGAAAGTGGAATTAGGGCTTCAAATTGAAAGGGGGATTCTGGGCTCTTTGGTTTATGAGCTTCTATTTGATATTTTCCAATTCTAAGTGGGAATTTTTCATGCCCCATTTTTGTAGGCTAGTTGCTTCAAAATTCAATATTTTTGTTGGAAAATTTAATGAGATTCAAATAATTTTTTTTATTATCGAACTTAAAAAAAAAAAAGTAATCTCATAACTGGGTGCTAATTACCGCTGAGCTAAGTTCGGATGTTTGATTGATTTCTAACTCTAAAATTATAATTATTTCTGTAAAAAATGTTTAATAATAATTTTGTTTGTGTTTACTTCTCCATGACTTTAAACATAATTTTGATATAAAAATTATAGTAGCATTTGTTTTCAAACTGAAAATATATATTACATTCCAGATTAATAAAATTAAAGTGTGGGAGAGAAAATAAAAATTTAGATATAAAATTTTTAGAGATTGAAATAAAAGTAAAAGTGAGACAAATAAATTTAGAAAGAAAAGGAAAAAGTTAGAGAGATGGATCAAAAAATTTTAGATTAGAGAGTGAAAATTATGTTAATTAAAAGTAAACACATTTTTTTTAATTATTTATTAAGCAAAGTTGCTTATATATTAAACTTATTTTTAACGACCTTATGGTTTTTTTTTATTTTATTATTATTATTTTTTTGACATAATTGGTACACGTGATTGGTTTTATGAGTGTGGCGTATACTTACTTTTTTTTTTCCTTCCAAAGGGCGTATACCAATTTTGTCAAAGTTAATTTTTTAAGAATATTGCTTAAAAAAAAGTTTTTAAATATAAAATGTAGGGTGTGGATTCAAACTCGCGTGGTAAAAAATAGGTGTCTTATAGTTGAGTTATACTCAAGTTTATCAAAATTGGTTCGCAAAAGAGTAAATTATCATTTTGATTCATGAAGTTCGGAGAACAAAATTATTTCATACCTACGTGTCAAAATCATATTAATATGACAATCTCGTTCTTCAAATTAATTGGAGATATTTTTTTTATAGTACAACAAACGTGGATGATGGTGGTAGGATTTGAACATCCAACCTCAAGACAATGAACAATGTATCAACTGAGATTAATTAGAATTGTTTAAAACTTTAGACTTACGAATTAATTTTTATTTAATATAATGTACAAAAATCTAGGGAGATTTCCGTAAAGAAATCTATAGAATACCCCTATAGAAAATGCATCACGCTGATTAAAGTCAAGGTAGTTCATAAATGTATAAACTTAAAAGCCATGCTTTACGATTTGGCAAAGCCATTTGCTTTGACTTCATCCATGTGGAATGTCTTTTTTGACCCTTCTTCAAAGCTTTTGCTTCCCTTGAATCAATGGTGTTAATGGTAAAAGTAAAATAAATGTAAGTTTTAATGGGTGATAATGGTAAAGATTTTTACTTCTTTCTTTTACATAGGTTCAAATTCTGACACCATATATTGTTGTAATAATTACAAATATAGCCGCATGATTTTAATTTTGTAAAATATGGCATTTTTGTTTAGATATTTTCGCGTCATTTTATTAGACTCTGTCACAATAGACTCTATCGTTGATATATTATATCAATGATAAATTAGGTGGTTATCGATAATATAGTCTACTATACGTATATACAATGGTATAATCTATCAATTATGATACACATTTATTAACGGTATGGTCTATCACTCATATACTCTATCAATGATAGATGTCTATTATTGATATAGTGTATTAGACACTTACATTGATATCTCGATCCACAGAGACAAAATGGAGAATTGGTGCCAACAGTTTATCACGGAATAAAGGACTCGCTGAACCGAGATCACTATCTAATACTAATCTACAATGATAATAATAATATTACTATTATTATTATACTTAGAGTATTTTTTGATAACTAGTAATATAAAAAATAAAATCTGGCGTTTCCCTATGAGGTGATTTTAGGATATTAAAGCTAATGCTAGTTTTTAAATATCCTATAACTTGTTCTTGACACAATCTCTATTTTCAAAGTTTATTTTATTTCTTCAATCCCTATGGTTTTATTATTATTATTTTTTATTTCAATGCTCTAAACCTACATGTTTAGCATTGCCTAAACTATTTTGCGCCTTAATTTTCAATCAACTCGGTCAAAATATAATATTACTATATATATATATATATAATAATAATAATTAACTTGATTAATATACTAAGAATACATCATATTAATAATAATTAATAATAATCTCATCAATGGGTCGAAGTTTGATTTTTTAATATAAATAAAAGTTAGAATATTCACATTTGTTTTTCTCTTTTAAATACTATTTTGATATTTATTTAGTCCATCTAGTGTTCTTCTAATTTCTAAACTTGCATAGGAAACTATAGTTATTTTAGTTGACTTTTTTTATTAATAATTTATTTTTAATTTTGTTTAATTAAATCTATAATTTGACCGGAGGCTTCAAGCATTTATCTACAAAAGATGACTTATCTATATTATATTCTTGTTAAAAGATTTATCATTCTTTAGGCATAATATAAGAATTGAAGTAGAATATTTGAAAATTTTAAGAAATAAAATCGTATAGACTTAAAAGTCAATAATTAAGATAGCAATCGCATACCTTATATATTATTTTATAAAGAATTCAATTATTAAAACAAAATCATCCAAAATTTTGAGACCAAAATGAAATAGGTAGAAAACTTTATTGACAATAGATCAATTTTAAAAAACTGTTAATTTTTAGTAATAATTAGTAATTTTTCATTGATTCAAACATCAAAATAAAATCCTCATGAAAAATTAAATTCGTTCCTTAAAGTTTAGGGCAGTATGTCCAAGACTGTGGCCTGATATTTTTATTAGATATATTCATGATAATTCACTACCTTCCAATAAGGAATTTGCAAATATCCAACTTAACTTTAGAAAACATTTTTAAGTTTTAAATTTTGAAGTAATTGTAAAATGGGTTTCAAATGTTTACACTACATTAATCCATTAAGAAATTTGACTTTTTTTTTTTTTAATTTTAGTTGAATGAATATCGAGCGGAGATAAAATATTAAACTTCGGAGAAGTCCATGGAGCTCCGTCCCTCGAGGACCTGTCTAGATAGAATGAAGAATTTCTGTTTAGACTTTCCTTAAGACGAGGATTAGGAAAAAAACTTTTCCCGCTACCTAAATGGAGACGGGAATGGAGACAAGAATACGTTCTCCGTCCTCCTTTCTCATTCCCCACCTCGTGTCATTTTTTTTAATATTTATATATACACAATAAAATAATTCTATTTTCCTAGTTATATATACATATACTAAAAAGATCATATATTCTTCTCTACGCACTCATCCAATATATATATTTGTGATAATGAGATCTTGTGAATAAAGTTTTATCTTTAGAAATTAAGTAAACAAATTTTAAAAAAAACTTTAAGTAAAAAATATTTATTGAAAAATGTTTTTAAAAATTAAAAAAAATGGAGAAAATTCCCCATAGAGAACCCGATCCCACAAATTTTCCGTGAGGAATCCTTTCTCCGATCCCCGCATAATTTCGTGGGGAATTTCGCCGAATGAAGAATTAAATGGGAGGTGGGACGAGGAATTTTTTCATTCCTAGACGGTGTTTAACAAGTCTAGGAATGGAATCAAATTGTGGGACCTACCTCAAATTTGAGAATCTCATCCCTAAAACGCTGTAATCTCATTTATCTCCTACACCCTAATCAATTCCATTATCATTCCTTATTTCGTAGGCTCCCCACATTTATTAAGTTTATTTGACTACTTTTACTACTTTTACCATTTCTCTCTATTTATTAATGAGACCCATAATTTTATTAACTATTTCTTTTTCATTTTTACTACTAATGTTTTTTCTTATAATAAAAATTTATATAATTTTTATTGGTTAGTATGATTTTATTATAAAATATTATAAATTTTAATTTTTTTACTTTGTTATTATTAATTAATATTAATCGACTTTTTAAAATAGAATTTATTGTTATTGAATATTAGAATAATAAAATTTAACAATATTTTATATTAAATTCTAATAAAAAAGTATTTTAGTTGGTGTAATTTTATTTCAATTATTAATTATTATTAATATTAGATAAATTGTTATATAAAAAATATTTATTATAAATCATACGATAACAAAATAAATTAAAATTTATTGTTATTGTTATTGTAATAAAAAAAAATCAGTACAACAATCAATTTATAATTAACTAGAAATAAGAAAGAGGTATACTAGTAATTGTTATATATCTAATTCCGATTTCAATCTCATATGGTTTCAATAAACAACGTCAAAAGAATTTTGGTTTCGATTCTATAAAATTTATGGTAAACAATGTCAAAGGAATAACATCCTCATTCCGATGACATAAATGTGTTGCTAGAAGGAAGTTTGATATTTTTATTTTAAAAAAAATCAAATTTAAATAAATATGTAAAAAGAGCTCATGAAAATAAACCAATCATGATTTTATTAATTTAAAATTTACCTATAATAACCCGTTTATTTATTATTATTTACTGTTTGTTTTAGAAACACTGAATTCTCAAATCAAATTTTAGAAAACTATTTTTTCAAGAAAATGGGCTAGGCATTTAAAATATTTAACCATAGTTAGTAATTTAATCGGACAATAACATACAATATTCTTACTAATACGAGTATAGTTTATGGTACATAACTATTTCTTGGAAGATTTAAATCCTAAAGTCTCAAATACATTATATGATAGGAGAAAATAAAACATAAATTATTCTTTTAAAAACTATTTTTAAGTGTTGAAAAATGAAATTATATTATTTCATTACCATAAATAAATAAACTTCATTGAATTCTATAATTAATCCAAATTTAAACACATTTTATACAAAGGTTAATAACAATTATTTTCTTTGGCGGCAATTAATGACATATTACTAAATATCTTATAAAAGTTTGAAAGATCAAAGTGAACTCTTTTTAAAAATGATAAAAACTTAAATAAAATATTTACACCACAATTTAGGAGAACCCTCCTTTTCTTATACTATATATATGTTTTTTGGTAAATATATTTTTGTTACTTAGGATTTAAACTTGATTTTTATTTCGTCCATGATTTTTAAAAACAGTCCATTTTAATTTATGGAATTTAAATTTAGTTTCTTTTTACTTTTAATAAATAATTTCTATATGGTCTTTAAATTTCAAAAAATGACATATTTAATCTTTAAAATTTGAATTTAGTTTGTAGTTGGTTCTTGGAGTTTGAATTTGGTTTTTAATTGACCTTGAAGTTTAAATCTGGTTTTTAATTGGTATCTAAGTTGAGTCCACCATTATTTTGTTTAGAGGAAATTAAACATATATTATGGTCAACATAATTAAATGACTGACTTTAAATCAAATTCAAACTTCAAAGATAATTAAAAATTAAATTCAAATTTAAAGACCAAACGTGCCACCTTTGAAACTAAATTTAAATCTCAGTGACAAAAAAATGATGGTTTTTAAATTCATTTACCAAAAAGAAATTAAATCCCGACCTTAATTTTAGTCCATATTTATTTATTTATTATTATTATTTTTTTGAGATATCAATAAGTTTTTATTTAATCATATGAGAATTTGAATCACTGCTTTTATTTTTATCAATAATACATGCCTTAACGATGGTTATATGTTAATTAATGTCCTTTTATTTTTTGGATAAATTAATTACTAATATGCCATTGTCTCCACCGAATGAAATTTCCCATTTTGAAGTAAAGGACATGGTAAGAGAACTGAAATCCAGTACACACAAGTCCACAATACTCAATTGCCGACACATCCGTCAGATCAAAATTTGATACGATCGAACGGTCCAAATTGACCACAAACGCGTAAAAAAGTCAAACCCAGAGGCGACTCTATTATCCACTATGTACATGATCTGCAGCATACAAAAACCTCGGGAAAATATTTCCATGGAAACCTCTCTCTCTCTCTCTCTCTCTCTAGTTTCTCTCTCTTCAGTTTCTCTCTCTTTCTGCATTACGAGAAAAGCCAGCGCAGAGCTTAGAATGTAACGTGAATCGGCCTCCACTTCTCACCACCGGCCCTCGCGCCACCGTTTCTATAAAAGCTTCTTTGATTATACACAAATTTCTCTCAACAAATTTTCTCTCTCTGACATGCAAGTGATTTCTCGAGTTGAATAACGCGTATTCGTGTTCTTGATTCGATCAATTTTGTTTTGATTTTAGTCTTCGATTTATGAGCGATTTCGGCTCGATTTAAGCCCTAATCGGTGCGGTTTTTTGTTTTTTGGATTGGGGGAAGGAAGACGGAGAGACGATGAAGAGCGAAGAGCAAGTTCGGACTCTGTTTGGGATTTCGCTTACAGAGAGACCGAAATGGCACCAGTTCCTCATTTGCTCCTCCGGATTCTTCTTCGGCTACTTAGTCAATGGCGTGTGTGAGGTAATTTTTTTTGTTTTCTTTTCTTGTTTGGTTGCCGAGAAAATGTTGGATGATTATTTTCCGAACGCTTGACCGTTTCAGTGGATTTCTGCCTTGTTGACTGAGTTCTGAAAGATGGATGACTATTTTACTGTTTGATTGTGATCGGAGAGTGGAAGTTTTATTTTATTCGATTTTATTTTTGCGATTCGTTCGGCTGCATGTCACACTCTGTTTGTTTCTCGAGAAAATGAAATTAGGGGGAAGAAAAGAAAACAATCAGAAAATTCCGTACGCTTTGATTTTGAAATTCAACCAAAAGATTCTTTCCTTCCATATTCCATTTTCCAATCAAATAATTGCTGGGTTTTCCCTTTCAAGCGTTCAAATGCTACTGGTTCCTTACATATGGTTATTTTTTTTTTCTGTCTATTATTATCCTCAAAGATAAATATGGTTAATATTCAGTTTTGAAACCAAAATTATTACATGCAAACTTTCCAAAGCTGATTGGATCTCCATTTTGTGCCTAATTTTTTTAGGAATATGTATATAACAAGCTGCAATTCAGGTGAGCCTTTGCCAAAAATACTTATAACCCATGAAATTTCATAAGCCAATCTTGTCTTCTGTTTCATTGATATTCCCCCAATTTTTGCCTTCTCTTTTGGTGCAGTTATGGGTGGTACTTCACATTTGTTCAAGGATTTGTGTATCTTTTTCTGATTTACCTCCAAGGCTTCACTGCCAAGCAAATGGTGAACCCTTGGAAGACTTATGTCAAGCTTTCTGCTGTGTTGATGGGTTCCCATGGCCTCACCAAAGGCTCTTTGGCCTTCCTTAACTATCCTGCCCAGCTTATGTTCAAATCTACAAAGGTAAATTTGGCTTCTCCATGAATACAAGATATGCATTGAAATTTTGTTTGTTTAACAAAAACCATGTGGTCTTTGCGAGTTGATTTCCTTGATGGTCTCAAGGCCCTGTTTGATAAATGAATTTTTTTCAGTACAACAGGGGTGGGGAGATTAAACTCATGACCTCTTGATGGGAGATGTATATCAATTACCGCTCATTTTGGCCCGTTTGATAAATGATGACCATTTTGTTTTTAGTTTTATATTTTTGACAATTATGTTTGTTCCTCACAGTTTCTTTAGTATATTTCCAACTTTCTTAAAATCACTTACGATTTTTAGGTAGATTTCAAAAACAAAAATAAGTTTTTGGAAATTTTTCTTTTTAGTTTTCAAATTTTGGCTTAGTTTTTTTTTTTTTTAAAATTAAAGTAGATGCAAAACAAATAAATACAAAGGTGAAAATATATTTACAAGCTTAATTTTAAAAAACAGAAAACAAAAAATAAAATGGTCATAAACATGACCTAAAAGATGCATTTTTCTCCCCCACACCCGGTTTGCTTTTAGAGTTGAATTATGGTTTTTTCCCTGTTTGTCACTGATCTAAATTGGGTAAATATATAATTTAGTTCATGTTTATGTCATTTTTCATTTTTGTCCTACTCTTTTAAAATTTTTAATTTCATCCTTTGTGTTAAATTCTTCAGTTAAGTCCTCACTGTAAGGATGATATGGGAATTTTAAAAAATATATTTTTATGAAGTTAGTTGTCCTTGTTAGTATTATAAATTTTTTTATGGATTCAATTTTTATAACAAGAAGCCACTTTGGATCAGATGAGCTATTACATGTCAAACCATATGTAAATTGTTTGATTTAAAGAGTGGGCATGTGTAGTATTCAATGTAATTAATTAAAGTTTAGTGGGTGGGTTTTTTATTTAATGGGTGGGCATGTCTAGAAATACTTTATTAATAAAATTTATCCTTTTATGAAATTGAAAATAGCCCAGATGTTGTGACTATATTTTACATTCGGGCATTTGAATTCTATGGATGTTTTTAATTTTAATTTTATTATTATTGTTTTTAGAAACTAATAAACCATTGATACGTTTAAAAGATCAGAAACTTGTGATTCTGATAATGTAGTCGATAAAGTTGCTTTTTCTTTCTTCATCTGGACGCTCACAATGAAAGTTAGAACTGAAATGAAGTTGATAAGCTTTTGATGTTACAGGTTTTGCCAGTGATGATAATGGGTGCCTTCATACCCGGCCTCCGACGAAAATATCCACCTCACGAATACGTTTCTGCTGTACTTTTGGTTGTGGGATTGATCATCTTCACTTTAGCAGATGCACAAACATCTCCAAATTTCAGCATTCTCGGCGTGATAATGATATCGGGTGCTCTAATCATGGACTCATTTCTTGGTAATCTGCAAGAAGCCATTTTTACCATGAATCCCGAAACCACACAGGTGATCCTCATGTCCTATCCTTATTTCTACGGGTGTTTATATGTGAAAAAAGAATGTTAATACGAAACCGACCAAACAGATGGAGATGCTCTTTTGTTCAACCGTCGTTGGCTTGCCTTTCTTGATCCCGCCCATGCTTTTGACTGGAGAGTTGTTTAGAGCATGGACTTCATGTTCTCAGGTAACAGTTACCTCTCTCTCTTTGTTTGTAACTGCACTCTCTCCGTTTTTACATTTATTTATTTCAATCCCTTAATTTACTTGGTGAAATACATGTTCTGAGATAACCATATGTTCTATGCAGCACAAATATGTATACGGCGTGTTAGTTTTCGAAGCCATGGCAACCTACGTCGGTCAAGTATCTGTCCTTTCACTCATTGCCCTATTTGGTGCGGCTACCACAGCAATGGTATTATTCACTTCTTAAACCATTTCACTTTATTTGCCGCTCCTCCATGTGCTAAGTTAGAGGGTTTTGAATGCATTTTCAAGCATGTCATAAATGCCCACTGCATCAAATTCAGCATTCCAAATTGGACATGATCAGTGAAACACATCGAGTGCATATGTTGATTTATGGTTGAAACCAACTTCCAAATTTCCATATTTATCTCTCTTAGGCCCCTAAACTTAAATAGAATATTCTATTTTGGTCCCTCAATTCCCAAATATCTTGTTTTAGTCTCTAAGCTTGCCTGGTTTGGGACTAAAGCATAATGTTTGAAAGTTGAACCACTGAAGTGCAACAAAATGGAAAGTTTTAATGACTAGGATAGAATCTGTGATCCTACTAACAGCTCAAAACAATTGAATTCTGTCACAGATAACAACAGCTAGAAAGGCAGTGACATTATTGCTGTCTTACTTGATATTCACAAAGCCATTAAGTGAACAACATGCGACTGGTCTGCTGCTCATAGGCATGGGGATCACGCTGAAGCTCTTGCCTGATTACAAGCCCAAAAACAGAGCCTCTTCCCAATTTCAAAGCACCAGAAGCTCAAGACCTGCTAKCAATGACAATGAAATGGCTCATCAAATAGAGATTGAAAAAGATGAAGAGAGAAGGCCATTGGTTTAACTGTGGTCTATGGGATCCTTTTGATTGTAATTCTTTTTTAAATTTCATGTCATAAACGTAAGAAGAAGGATGCACTACTCTCAACTATACAGTTTCCAGATATTGCCTCTCCACATGCAATGGTTTTCAGATTTTTCCCAATCTCAACCTCTAAATTGTCTCACTAAACAAAGGGAAAATTTGAACCTCTGCCGCAGCAAATCCCTGTTTATTTTGCTTTACTACTAATTTCCCTTTGTTTAGTAAGATTTATGAGATAACAAAAAGCTCCCAAAACTTTCTAATTGAAAAAATTACATGAGCATGACAATTACAGAACTATAAGATTTGGGAAATGCAATGAATGGGTAAGCTATAAGTTCCCTTCTCTTCTACAACAGAATCATAAATAAATTTTAGGTAGGTACTCCACCTACCTAAAATTCATCAACAAAGAAAATTCCATAAAACTTCCCTTTAGTTGCATAAAACCACTTCTTCCACGTGAATTTTCAGAGGAAACATTTAAAATTTAATAACAAATAACAACACAATTACCTGTTGGAATGCAGTCAGTTAAGTGAAGATTAATTTATGAATGAGGGATTGAGAGAAAAACAAGAGATTGAAGAATTTGAAAGTGGGATGAGAATGAGAGCTTGTCACGTACATAATAAAAGAAAACAGGAGAGAAAAATCAGAGAAAGGAGGAAAGAAAAGAAAACAGATGAAGAAAAGGAAAATCAAAAAATAAGAAACCGAAGAAGAAAGCATATAATCACCTTACAACAAAATATATCTAAAAATAACATGGAAAATGAAAGGTATAGAAACCAAAATAAAAATATAATATATTTTCGAACTTGTATGACAAAAACTTCAACCGCAACAATCACCAGTCTTCTAATCAATCCATCCCAACATTACTACCGACTTCAACCAAATTCTAATAAACGGACATAACATTTCATGTAGGAAGAAGTATTTTTCCATTACAAAATAAGGAAACAATATGAGGAAGATATCAACTTACACATTGCCATCAGACATGACATCTTGAAATCATCCATCCTGAACGAGGAAAAGATAGCTGATGAGATCATTGGCTATGAGGAGATTTGAACCATGTCATGCCTAATCAACTATAGGTGCACTGTCATAGGCTTCTCTTGCATCAAGTACATCAATGCTATATCGCTTGGAGAGAACTTCAACTTGTTCAGAAAATGACTTGTTGGCACTCTCACCTATGTGTTTGACCATTTGGGACCATCGCTTTCTACATATATCTCCATTCCTATGATCAAGCAGTTGGTCCCATTCCACATCTTCAATGGAGCAAGCATCCAAGCTGGAGAGAGCATCGATAAGATGGTAGTCATCGACATCTGCCCATTCATCCTCCGCAACCATTGGTGATGTCAACTGGCGATACCATTTCTGGCAGCAAAGAGCAGTTGATCTTGTGGACAACTTGTCGCTAATTGCTCCCCAGCATATATTGTCACGTAGCATTCCGTGCTTGGATTTCTTTTCCTCAAAAGCCTTGAGTCGCAGGTCTGTGTTCACTAAATCAAATAATTTCTGGTACTCATCTTGCGTCCAGTGTCCTTTCTTCATATTGGGGAGTTTTATTCGTCGCCATGTATCTTTCACATGGAACCTATGTTTTCCCAGGGCATCTGCCAATACTTTCCAATCCGATCCATGTTTATCATGAAACTTTCGAACAAGTTCATATTCCTCAGGTGTCCATTTACGCTTATCATCCCTTTCAAACAAAATGTGAGCTCTATAATATACGCTCAAATAAGGCCTCCAAGATAAGGCTTTTCCAATGTCCTTCCAACAATTTTTCACTTCAGGAAACTCCCTGCAGTGAAGAACCTTTTTGAGACCTTCGTCACCAAGCCCATGTTCCTCAATGTATTCTAAGACAGCCTTTTTAACCATCTCATCTTCTTCTTTAGAAAACCGCTTACCTCTTATTAAACCATCGTCTTGCTTAGTTTTTTCACTACTTTGGCCATCAACTAACGGAAAAATCTCCACATCATCAGAAAAACTTACTTTCTTAGATGATCCCTTGGGAGAAAGTCTTTTGGAAGGACTAGCGATGTCCCCGTTCTCTCTCAATCCTGCTCCTCCTTCATGAACCTTTTCTGGTGATCCATCTTCAACAAATTTTGTTTTCTTCCTCTTCTTCTCCTTGTTGATGGGTAAACAAGAACTTTCTCTGGAATCCTCAACTTTCTGTTTCTTTTTCTTCTTCTTCTCTTTGCCACTATCTGTCCCTCTTTTATGACTCTTTCTATGAAGGCCTTCAGACAAGTTATCATTTTTCTTCTCCTGCATTTGCATTTCCTCATCTTTCTCTACACAAGGTTCTGTTTCAGGTTCTATTTCTTCTTTTTCCTCGTCTTTCTTTACACAATGTTCTGTTTCCGATTCTATTTCTTCTTTATGGTCGTCCTTTCGAATTTTATGTTCCTTCCTCTTCTTCTTCTTCTTCTCCTTCTTCTCCTTCTTCTTCTCTCCATCATCCCTTTTATCAGAACCATCGCGGCACTTAGTTTTTGTCATCTTATGCATCTTCATTTCTGCAGGAGTCACATCTTTATCTTCATCTTGAGCAAACAATTCCAGCGTTGCCATCTAATACAAAGACATAGGTATCTGAGAAAGTAAAAAATAACAGTAACAGCAAGAACACTGATAAAACTCAAAGAACAATATTTTCCCATCAATGACTAATTGGTCGGATTTCAAAAAGTTTCAATCAATGAGAACTATGACATAATCAGATGGGCAAACCATGAAAAAGGAAAAGACAACAAAAAAAGTTTGTTAAAGTAATGTTTACTAAAACAATTATACAACAGTCGACAATCATAAAGTTAAAAACTAAAAACTATTCCCTTGAACCATCACACACTGGAATGTTATGTTTAAAGTATTGCTTTTCCTATTTTAATTACCACTAAAGAATGCAAATACCACCATACTCGATCTGCCACTCTATTCCTTTGCTTCCTTCGAAGCATAAAAACTTGAAGCTGGAACTAACCCCCTTTCACCGAAGAGGGTATTTGGATAGATGTCCATGAGTTGGGCTTGAGGCCTGAATGATTTAATGCTGAATTTAACACTGCCAAAGGTGATATGCTTGAGATGTTATAGGACCTTTTCCATAAAATTGGAGAGAATATGAGCATGAGAACAAGACTAACTTTTGAAATGTTCCATATAAATTATGGTCAGTTGTAATTTATTTTAGTTAATTTAATAGTGAATTAGTATTTGGGATTTAATTAAAATTTCAATTGTTTTCGTAAGGCTATAAGTAACCTCATTCAAGTTGTAATAGGAACCTTTAAAAAACTTTTCATTCATAAAATTAGGAGTGTTCTCTCCATAGAGAGCTTTGCTACTGTTCTTGAGACAGATTTCCAACTATTATATATTTATTTCCATCTTTCCAAAACCCGCTGCATCAGGGCTGCTAATAAGCCAGCTATCCAAAGAGAAAACTTACCAGATTCCTCCCGTGTCCCGACATAACAAAGAAAACTCGGGAACTTTTATGATAGAAATCTGAATTCACATCCAAACATCAACAACAGAAAATCCTTCCAACCTCGGATACCTAAACTAGTCCAAATAATCCCTCACACGCACAATTCCACCATCACAAACAAGAAAAAACAAAAACAAAACAAAAACAAAAACAAAAACAAAAGAACAGAAGAAATCCCAATTTGATCTGATTTTACAAACTGTGGACCCCGACGGAACAAAAAGAGCGCCGAGAGAGGCTATAGGCCGTGTACCGAGAGAAAGAGCACGGTGAAACACAGAGATGGAGATTGATGAGAGTACCTGAGACCGAGAGAGGAAGACGATTGGAGTGTGCGGCGCGACAAGGAAACTCTAACGAAAAGGAAGGGAGTGGCAGCGGCGGCGACACTGAGCAGGAGGGAGGCGGCGTCGGGGCGGCGCGATGGTGGCGCGACGGCGACACGCTGAAGAGGGAGGAGGGTGAAGCAGGCGTGCGAGTAACAAAACTATCAAACTAATAATGGAATCTCCTCTTTTTTTTTTCTTTCTTTTTTTCCTTTTTCTTTTAATAAAATGGAGCTAGGCGTTGGGCTGGGGCATTGTGGTGTGATGGATCGGGCTGGTGGATAAATATTGGACCGTGTCTCATGTCTAACTGGGCGCAGCCCTCATCATTGGGCCGGCCCGGCCTTATCCGACAGAAAGAAAGGCCTAAGCTCTGCCGGGCCTCGAGCACTTTTTGTGTCGAGCTTTAGCCTGCCCAAACTCTTTGGCGTTGTGCTCGGCTGGCATTTGGTCTACTATACACGGCATATAGCATAGGCAGGGGATTCAAATTCTCAATTTTATGATTGGATATGCTTCAAACAAATTTTGAAAAGTGCACCGGTAAAAAAAAACAATAAATAAGTGTGTATTATGAGTTTTGAACTTATTTCTCCTAAATCTATTTGATTTACTATTTTCCTTGGACCAATAAACTAACCACGAGGGTTTATTTTATATTTTTAACACAGCCTTCTAAAATCTCACTTGGGGTTAATTTTATATCTTTAACACAAACTTCTACAACCTTCTAAAATCTTCACTTGGGTTAATTTTATATTTTTAGTACACTTCTAAAATCTTCACTTCAACTCGTTGATGCCCTTTTACGTGTAATTCCTCCTCACGAATTGACGAGATCAATGGATATCAAAAACTTGAAAAATACTAACTTTGTAAAAGTCACAGGAAGATTAAAAAATAACAAATAAAAAATGTAACTCTAGACAAGGCATAGATCTTTAAACAAAACATTTGGCTTAAATATATATCTAGTCATTGAAATTTGAGTTTAGTGTCTCTTTAATCCCTAAAATTTTAAGATTAACTTGATTGTTAGTTCAACGATGGAAAAATGATGTGATATTCAAATACCATTTATAACCGTTTTTTAAGTCGTATGGACTAAAGTTATCTCATTTTAGACCTCATGGATTAATATATACACTAAACTCATATCTTGAGACTAAAAGGGTACGTTCCATTAAAAATTCCGAGCATATAACTAGACATTTACAATATCAACACAATTTTAGTTTAAAGGTAATTAACATTTGTCTCTCACTCATAGATCATGAGTTCGAATTATCTTGCTCCACTTATACTAGAAAAGCCTAAATACTTAGGACCATTTTTCTTATTTAAAAAAAACTTACAAACGTTTATTTATCAATTTCATCGGAGCTATCAGAGCTATCACACTATTATTATGCCACACCTTAAAATAAAAATATCAGCATGCGACCATCAAGTCATTTTGTTCATACCAACATAAATATAATTAAATGATAATTGACATATATTTATTGAGACAACTCATCCCACGGCTCAAAATTAAATACCACTTTCAAACCAACCAAAAAAAGAAAAAGAATAATAAAAAAAACAACAAAATGATTTTCCCAAATCGATTTCGTTGTTCGCAGATAAACCCTAAACCCCTCCCGATTATCCGCCATTGTTCATCCACGCTCAGTCTACCTCATGTTCGTTATCAGACTGCTCCGCCAAAAACCAATCCTGTTTGCTCCTCCTCTCACATCTTTCAATCGATGCTTCTGCTACTCCAAGCTCCGCGATCACTACGCCTTTGAATCCCCGCCGTCTCTCTCCCCAAAACCCCCAGCGCCGGAGCCTAAACCGCGGCCGAATAAACCTCCGAAACAGCGCTACAAACCGCCCTCGTCGCTCGACCTCGCCGACAAGAAGCCAAGGCATTCCGATTTGCCGTTCGATTTCCAGTACAGTTACACGGAGACTAGCCCCTCTGTGAGGCCTATCGGGCTTCGAGAACCGAAGTATTCGCCGTTTGGGCCAGGGCGCCTCGACAGGAAATGGTCTGGGGTGTGTGCCCCGGCGGTGGACCCGAAGGCGAGCTCTGTAGAGGGCATGGAAGATCCAAAATTGGAAGAGAAAAGGAGGTTTATGAGGGAGAATATCCAAGGGGAGCCACTGACGGGAGCTGAGAGAAAGGCTTTGGTGGAGAAGTGCCAAAAGAAGAAAACAAAGAGGCAGATTAATTTGGGTATGTGATATTATGGGATGTGCAAAGATTGGAAATTTGGTTTTTGGTCCAAGTATTGTTGGATTTTGGTGAACAGGTACCAGATGTGAAAATTTAGGTGGGTATGTGGTTTTTTTTTTTAATGGGTTTGTTCAATGTTTGTGCTGTATGTTTTTTTGTCGTCTGTGTATTTCTGATGCATTAGACATCGGGATTGATTTTTTATTTATGGTGTGGTCTATAAACAAGAGTCTTGAGCGATATACATGACAAATTCATTGAAACTAATAAGTTCACAGTATTCATGTTCATTGCTGTTATTTTGTTTAAAGTGTATATTTCTTTATGTTTTGCTGACATTTAGATGGTATATTCTTGATTGGATTTCCATTTCACCCTTCATATAAAGATGTTATCATGGAGCATTTACTCTGATAAATTGAATTGATTGGAATATCTAAACAACCCGCATATTATTTGTACTCTGAAGCTGTTATTATATTGTATTATGTTTGTACATCTGCTTTATCTTATTATTAGAAAAAAACTGAGGTTGATAATAAGATATGCAGCGTGATATACAAAAGGATGGGGTTTTTTTTCATCATCTCTATTTAACAGATGCTACATGGATAGCATAAAAAAAAATCTTATAACTTATTTGCGATGCTTATATGTCTGAGGAGTTCTATTACCCAATCCCTATGTTTAATGGCTCCATTGTAGTAGTTGCTTTTCTCTTAACTACATAACTTCTATGTGTTTGTAGGAAGAGACGGTTTGACTCACAACATGTTAAATGATATTTATAATCACTGGAAACATGCCGAAGCAGTGAGGATCAAATGTTTAGGTGTTCCCACTGTGGATATGAAAAATGTGTGCACCCAACTTGAGGTATGACTTTCGGTTCTTACGGTTGTAGTTGTCTTTCTTTATACCAACGCTTTATTTCCTTTATTTTTTCAGGTATTGAATTTCTTCTCACAAAGAATATTCAACATATTGAAATCTATTTTGAGTGACACCATTTGATATTTGTTTTAATGGTGTATGACATGATAACACCCACCTGTTTTTGCTGGAATTAATGCAAGCTTCATCCATGCTTGCAGGACAAAACCTTTGGAAAAATCATTCATAGGCATGGTGGTTTTCTTGTTCTATACAGAGGCAGGAACTATATTACCAAGAAAAGGCCATTCATTCCCTTGATGTTATGGAGACCTCATGAACCTATATATCCCAGGCTGATTAAAACTACGATTGATGGACTAAGTATTGAGGAGACAAAAGAAATGAGAAAGAAAGGACTTGCTGTTCCTGCTTTGACAAAACTTGGTATGTGTTTGAGAACCATTTTTACCTTGTTTCTAGTAATTACCTTTTCATCATGAGGTCATTGACTCACAAATTATGGCTGTGAACTGCAGCAAAGAACGGTTACTATGGCAGTTTGGTACCCATGGTTCGAGATGCTTTTCTCTCCTGCGAATTGGTTCGGATTGACTGTCAGGGTCTCGAGAAGAGTGATTACAAGAAAATAGGCTGCAAGCTCCGGGTAAGGCTCACTTCCCCCTTGCCTTTATTTAACTACCTTTTGTTATTAAATCACAGATAGAAAGGAAGAAAGAATCTACTGCCACTGCCAGTAATGTTCTCCATATGAGCCTTCGTGCGGAGGTAGGGTAGGGAAGGGACTTATTTATTTATTTATACTATTTATTTACATTCATGAGTGACTGAGACAGGTTGTCCAAACCTGACTGATCCCAAGGCCAACCACCTTATCCTACTACATCGTTTAAATTTGTTCCCTTAAAATCTTTTACTACTTTATTGATCGCTATACAGGATTATACAATGATCTTAAATAAATTTTTCTGTTGTTCAAATGCCTCGATAAATGGGGGTGGGCACACAGAGTAATTTTAAGCTTGAAAGTTAGCATAGCTTTATTTTAGGCTATTAATGGTCTTTAAGTCTTCAGAACTTTGTTTGGTGGTATCATTCATTGGTTTAAGAACTGTTTATTGTGCCAAAAGTTTCAACTCTTTCCATTTTCGATCAATTTTCAGGACCTTGTGCCTTGTATCTTGGTGACATTTGAGAAAGAGCAGATTGTAGTTTGGAGGGGAAATGATTACAAGCCCTTGGACTCTGGATGTTTTCTTACAGTTAGGGGGTCCTTTGATGATGATGAGGCCAATGGTAATACAAATCGCGTCGGAGAGGACGATGATGACGACGATTTTGACGATGATTACTCCGATGGGGCTAATGATCAGTAATATACCAACCTAGCAAGTGTCATGATCTTTTGAGCATGTGATTTCGTTTCCGGGCTACTTATTTATATTGCAGCATAGAACATGATGATTTGAATGCTCTACGCTGAAGATTGTCTAACACCTCCTGTTCGGCCATTGAAGAATGGGAATGAAAATTTTGTCACAAGAGTCTATAATGGAAAGTTGAAGTTATAAAATTGTTGACAGTTATTGTATTGTTCATTTAGATTGGCTTCTCACTTTTAGAAACAATAAAGCTTTTTTTTTTTTTTTTT
>NW_019104533.1:0-36060 GCF_001995035.1 Momordica charantia | reverse complement strand
AATTGTAAACATTTATTAAACAATTAACGAAGTAAGATAGGGCATGAAAACTGGAACTTACCATAAGACAAGTTTGCATGTTTTCCTTCATTCACAAGTCATGTGAATGAAGGAGATGTAATGCAAAATTTTCGCCATAAATTGGGTTTCATTTCTGAACAATGCCACTCTTGTCAGATGTAGAATGTCTCTATCGAAGATTCAAATTACTTTGAAGAAGTTCAATTTTTCGATAAGTTCTCTCGTAGGTTGACATTTCTCTAATCTCAGCCCTTCACGTTCTACCATGTCCTCCATAATCTTGATTCATCATTTCCTTTGAATAAATTTACAACCTGCCTTGACTGGGTTTCCATTCCAATCTCAAATGTTTCCTCTTTGAGCCTCATTTCGTATAGCGTCGAAATTTAGCTTCAGTGCTGAACTTGTCCCTTCTTATTTTGTGGCCTCCATTCTCAATTCTCACATTACGATCTTCACTTCCTGCTTGCTCATGACAATGTTGCTCTCCTCCTCCTATGTATTATACGAAAACATAACTTGTAAATAATTTAAAAATATATATATTATCTTCTTTATAACTACTTTGAATAAAAAAATACCTATTTGGATAGGGATAAGTACACTAATAGACGGGTAATCAAATTGCAACTTTTTTTCCAAGTTGGTTGTGATTCTAGCGTTTTCCGGCAACAATAAGGAACCTTTTTTTGTGCCGGAAGTTTTGATTAAAGCAAACAGCTACCGAACAGCCACATGTAGAGGAGTTGCAATTGATTTTACTGTGGATTTGAATCACGAGGTTGCTGCACCATGGGTGTTGTCACCACTGCAGAACCGATGTCGTAGAAGGACGTCGCTAATGCAAGGGAGTCACACCGCCGTGGAGGGATGTTGCCACTGCTACCGTTCCAAACTGGGAACGCGTCGCCAGCTACTGCAGATCATCGTTTATGGTGGGTTGCATCGTCACAAGTTTGTCATTGTTTGGGTGTCGTTGGAAAAAGAGAGATTGGGGCAGCTACTTTCGAACGGGAGCAAAAAATAAAATCTATAGTGTTTTTTTCAAAGGAGAAAATAGGTGCTGCCACCATAGGGAAAAATAGTATATATTATATAATCTAGAAGTATATATAACAATAAAAAGTATATATTATACCACCTTTTATAAGAGTATATGTTTATATTAGAATATTAAAATGAAAAATATATTATATAAATGGTCGTATGAGTATATTATATAATCTAATAGTTTAGTATATAGCAACAAAAAAAAATTTATAACCTTTTGGAAGAGTATATGTTTATACACACCGAAAAAAAATAATGGAGGGAATAAGATAATTAAAATAAAAAGTATATATTATATAACTATGTTTATTATACTATTGCTAAAAAAAAGAGGTAAAAAAATAACTGATGGTAACATTTGAATAACATAATAATATTTTTGTTGTATAGAACACTACAAAGTTTTCGAAAATTTTGGTTGGTTTGATATAATATATAGTTTATAGTTTATGTGAGATTGATTTCAATTGATCGATTCTTTATCATAAAATCAACTATTGTTGTTTACAGCGGAATATAATTTATATCTACAAATAAGTACAAAGTTGGTAGATGATCCTGCTTCAGTTTTAAGAACTCAATAACCTGATATAGTTTATATATGTTTGTATGTCTATTGAATATAGAAGTATATAGTTTATAATTGACTCATAAGTACTTACGTACGCGTAATCGTAAAACATTATTATTTGAATTGATTATTTCCATAATTCCTTAATTCCTTAAAATTAATTACAAAAAAATTATTATAATATAGGTTAACAATTTAGTATAATATATCCGTGAGTAAATTAAGGGATTATGAAATAAATGATTTGGGACCTAAAATCAAAGGAATTTAAATATTTGACAATTAAATAAAATAACTAACGATAATAAATATAAATATCATAAATAAGGATAAAATTAGAATTAAAATAAAATATTAGACATTATCTCATTTAAAATAATCTGATATTTGATAATGACCCAACAGAAGGCTTGGGCCTCACGTGGTTCCAATTCGCGTCCGCCAAGCACTAGCAGCTGGCCAACCCTCACGCACCTTCGCTCACTTTCTGCCGACTTCTCCGGCAAATTTAATCATTTGTTAAAAAATAATATTTTTATTCTATATTTTTATTTTTATTTTCTGTTTTTAGAAATCATATGTATCAATTTATTTGGTTTTTTGTTTTCTTTTTAACATTATTTGGTATTTTTTTCGTTTTCTTACGGATTTATTTTAATTCTGAGTCAAATTTAAGAAATAAAAATAAGTTTTTGAAAACTACCACTTATATTTTTTTAAAATATGGCTTGAAATTTGAAGCGTTTTTAAAATTTGTGTAACAAAAAAAAGAATTACATAGATGAGAGTGGAAGTAATATTTTTATCTTAAGCTTAATTTTTACGGATAAAATCAAAAATAAAATTGTTATGGAACCATGCTTTAGTTTTTTTTTGGCATGTAATAACTTACGATTTTAAAATTGTAATTGATTTTTTTAGTATGTAATAATTTAGTGGATTTACCTATCTCAGCTAATTAAGACATCTAGCTGAGCTTTTTCAATGGGATAGTTTTCGACTCTTGGACCAACTAACAAACTAACATGTAAAAAATGTAATGACTTACATTAATATTTAAGTAGCAACATGTCGAAGTGGGCATTGCAGTGCTTATCGCAATTGACATATATTTACAATCAACAGATTATGAGTTCGATCCCACGTTCATATATTGTCGTGTATATATATATATGTCATTGGTATATTTGTAGTGCTATTTATTTTTATTTTTTTTAGAAAAACTAAAAATTTATCTTCTTTTGCTTCATAAATTCCTAAAAAACATAATGGCGACCAATAGAAGATATATACAAATCGTCCAGTACCTCAATATTGTTCATGGCTGAATTATTCCTCTTTTATTTTATATCATGTCTATTATTTATTTATTTTTAGCTCTAATACATTTTATTTTCATCCCCGTTATTGTTGTTTTAAACAATATTTAGTCGCTATTTGATCAATACCCATCTTCTTGACACTCAAATTTACCATTTAACAAAAAAACGAAAAAAAAAATGTTTGTTTATTATCTCTTATTTATCAAACATTTAATTAAGACGAAGAATAAACAATGATCATTACGTTTGTTTTTTTTGTTATGCACACTATTATTATTTTTTTCTTTTTCTGTATCGAGTAAAAAAAAAACTATACATTTCAAAAGTATTATTAGGAGTGATCAAATTTAGGAGCCAATTTCGTATTTTGAATTATTTTCAGTCGTACAATCTAGAAGAAATACGTGTGTGGCTTGGGAAAAAACTGAAAATAAATTTGAATTATATTGATTACAAGTGTCAAAAATTAGAAAACAACAACAGTAAGACTTAGGAGTGGTTGTGTCATATCTCCATGATTTTTTTTAAGCCAGGTAAGTCACCCAAGTTTGGATAAGGCTGGACGCCCAAAATAATAAACTATAAAAAAATAAAAATAATATTTATGTTGTCAAATACACAATTTTTTTAAACAAATCAATAAATAAATTAATATATATATATATATTTTGCTTAAAAAAACAAATATTTATTAAATTTTTAAGAGTGATTGGTATAAATAGGTATTCATCGATAATATTGATCTAAACGGTATAGATTAACATTTATTTTCAACTTCAACATAGCTCAACTTAGGACATAAACAAAAAAATTCAACAAGTTTAATGTTAAAACTTTTATTTATATGAAAATGAGCTTGAACTTGCAAAATATATGTGAATGAGAGAAAAAAAAATAGTTTTTAGATTATAAATTTATGTTCAGTGCCAATTGTAATATCTAGTTGGAAATGAAATATGGTGATCGGGTTTTTTTTTTTTTTTAAATGTAAATCAAATATTACTAGTTAAGTGACTGACCTATAAAACATAGGTCTCTTAATTTTATCAAACGGATGATTATTTTATGCATGATCAAAATTTTAAAAAAATCATATATATCTTAAGATATTTTAATTTTATAGTCAAGTTTGGTCTAATTTAGGTAATCGTGCCGATAGCTTGAAATAGTTCCAACATTGTTTATAATTAGTTACTTATTATTTTATTTTAATTTTAATATTAGACCTACGTTGAAATTTGAATTTACGATTTTAATATTTGTTTGACATCACGAAGTTTAATAACTAATTTTAAGTCGTTTAAAATTCGATAAATAATTTTAAGTTATTCATTTAGTTTTTAGTGAAAAATGATTTTAAATTAATGTAATTAAATTTACTTCTATTTAGATGGTGKTTGGAAATAAAGTTTTTTTATACTATAGGTTCTTATCCTTAATCTATAAATAACAAAATTAAAACATGAAAATACTTTAAACTTTCAAGCTACATGAATTAATGTGGCAGCATATAACAAAAATCATTTGAAATTTGTCAAAATTTAAAATTATCAAAATTTTAAACTACAAAAAATATCACATGGAAGGTTACTACGCGCTTTCGCTAAACTTGACAAATTTAAAATTATCAAAATCTTAAACTACCAAAAATATCACATGGAAGGTTATTACGTGCTTTCGCTAAACTACATTTATTAACGTTGATATCCAATAATGATATAAAAACAATTTTATAAAATACGATAAATTGTAGTCAACTAAAACATAATTTAATTGGTCGACGAAAAGGTCGTGAATTCCACATGTTGTACTAAAAACATATATACGTAGGAATCAAATTAGATATTTTAAAATTAGGGATCACATTAAAACTAATCCCAAATTATGTGGCTAAATTGGTAATTCAGCATATATTTTATTACAAGGTAAAATACAATTAAGAGAAAGAACCACGTGCATGCACGTGCCATCTGCTATATTAGTTTTCTTAACAAGGTGGGTTATATAAAATTGAAAATAAATAAAAATAAAAAAAATCCGCGAGAATTACAGATCTTAACGCTACACGACACAACAAATTGGCTTTCGTTCCCACCATAAAATTTTACCATCCATTGGTCGGCCATTTCGAATCTCCACTCCTCTCTCTTTCTCCATTTTTTTTTCTTCTTCTTCTTCTTCTTCTTCTTCCCATCCCATCAATGGCGGACAGCGATCTCACCTCGCAGCTACTCCCCGCCGAACCCACCGATCGCGTCGATGTAATCCTCAGAATCGAAGACGACACCGGTCCACCGGAGCAGATCAATTATCAGAACGGCAATCACGACGATTCTCGATTGTGTTCTCGAAATCCCTATGGGTTTCTTGGCTCGGATGGATTCTCCGTTCCGGAGACCGCCACGATGGATCCGTTTCGGAACTCCACGCCGAGTATCGATGGGGTTTATGAGTGGGTTAAGATTGTGGTCTGCATACCTATTGCGCTTGTTCGTCTCGTGCTTTTTGGACTCGGTCTTTTGGTTGGATATGTAGCGACAAAGTCAGCGCTTCATGGGTGGAAGGATAGGGAGAATCCGATGCCGAGGTGGAGGTGTAGGCTCATGGGGGTTACAAGGCTTTGCTCGCGGTGTATTCTATTTTCTTTTGGGTGAGATACGTTCTGTTTTTCATTTGATTTTTCGTTTACTTAATTCGAATTTCAAAGTTCATGTGTTCGTTTACTTACTTCGAGTTTCAAAGTTTATGTAGACGAACTACTGTTGTATTTGCAATGTTGCCGTACGAAGGTTTCTTGTTCTCTTGCTATCTTATCTCCATGAGTTGGCGATTTCATATACTATATAAGCTTTATTTAGGGATGATTGGGTGGCGAGAAAAACAGAGAAGTGGATATGGAACTTGGATTTGTGGCAGTTAAATTGCATTTCTTATTTTATTTTTACTTTATTTCTTATAGTTCATCTAGTATCTGGGTCATCTGGTGTGTACTCCAATTATTGCAAGACAGTAAAGTTACTGAAATGAGTAGTGGGTTGTTTAAATTTTTGAAATAAAGTCTACAAGGGTGCTCTTATCGGTTGCTTAAATCAAGGGTCCTCTCTCTTTCCTCTCTTACTCCTCTTGATGGTTATTCGTGTTTCTTTTTTTGGATGTCTTGGATTTATTCGGACTGTCAAGCAAGACATAAGAGGAAAAAGAAAATTATTGTAGAAGAGGCACTGAATGAGAAGGGCTCTTACAATTTGTCAGCATGTTATTCTGCTATGCCAAATATTTGTGATTTTTGGTGCAAAATCACTTCTGGAATGAGTTCTGTTTGATTGTTTATCTCTTATCCTGAGCACAATTTATATATAATTTGTTTGAATTCCAATTTTTTCTACCGTTATTTTCCTAATTTAGTGATTTTCCTTTGTCTTTCTCCCTCAGATATCATTGGATAAAAAGAAAAGGGAGACCTGCTCCAAGGGAAATTGCTCCAATTGTCGTATCTAATCATGTATCTTATATAGAACCTATCTTTTATTTTTATGAGTTATTTCCAACCATGGTCGCAGCTGAGTCCCACGATTCGATACCCTTTGTTGGGACCATTATCAGAGCCATGCAGGTCATTTCATGCCCTTTACCACTAAATTAACTGATTCCAAGTAAAGAAGCAAGACCTTATTGAATACCTAATAAATTTCATAACTAATTAGTTCATCTGGTCATTATAATGTAGTACGTTAGTTTATGTTTATATATGATCAGTTTCTCGTGAGAGAAGTATCATAATTGTTGTTTTCATGTTCTTAGGTGATCTATGTAGATAGGTTTTCACCTACATCAAAGAAGCATGCCATTAGTGAAATAAAGGTAAAAAGTTTCTGTAACTTTTGTATGTACTTATACATCCCCTTGCATGTAATACCCATGTTGTTGAGCACTGAATCTTGAAAACATATTAGAGATCTTTTACGTAAATGGGGGCTCTTGTAACATAGTTTCTTGTTTTTTTTTTTTTAAATAAAAATACTATTTAGGTGGTGTGTACCTCAATAAGAGGCCAAGAGCCTCTAGCACCTAGGTGTGCTTTTTAAAACAATGATTGAAGAATTATTTTTGTACCATTATGATTATGTTTCCATTCCCCTAATTGAAAATTTTCAAGCATTATATATATATATTTTGATAAGAAACTGCACTTTCAAAAGCTACAAAAAGAGGGCATACAAAAAAACAGCCCAGCAACAGGAAACCCCTAAAGAAACGGGCTCCAATCCAAAAGAATGACTCCTAACTGATAATTACGAAAAACCTCAGTGACCGATCCCCATAGAGAAGTGTTAAATCTAATGAAATCCCACACATAATTCAAGCATTATATTTTATATGCATAATACGTTAACAGTTCTCATTAGATTATTGCCTTTTTAACAAAGGTTAAAACTTATGCACATAGTTTAATACAAGGGCAATGATGAATAAATGATCTAGTATCCCCTCCCACTTTTCCTTGATTCACAAGTGTGTGAGAGTTGACTTGAATCAACGTGATAAGATCTTTGATAGAAAACTGTGCTTTCAAGGATGTGAATACAGAGAAAGGCTTCTTGTAATAGATTTCCAAGAGTTTTATTATTTCCGGAGGGCACCACAACAAATGGAAGGTCTCTTATTTCTTTTCAACTTGGTGCTTTCCTTCCTGGTTATGCAATCCAACCCGTAGTTGTTCGTTATCCTCATGTACACTTTGACCAATCATGGTAAGTGTTCACTGCTCATTTGATTTTTTATTTGGGTGATGCCAATAGATCTTACCATGTTGTTTGTGAAAATGATGTTTTGCTTAGGGGGCTTGTTTCTTTGCCGAAGATCATGATTAGAATGTTTTTGCAATTTCACAATTACATGGAGGTATTATTATTATTATTTTTTTCCATTTTCTTTTGGTATCCTGCACCTGTTTATAAACTTTTGGTTCGATTTAATTTAGACACTGTTAAAGTCACATTGTATTTTCTGACCAGGTTGAGTATCTTCCTGTTATTTCACCACGGCATAACAGAAAAGAAAGTACTCTTGAATTTGCTAAGAGAGTAAGGTTCTGCTCATCTGAGTTTATAATTTCTTTTTTACTTTACCATACCAGTTTGTTTATCTTCTTTGTTGATCTTCCACTAGCAATCCAGTGGATGTATGGGTGGTTATTTCCCACTTTAGTTTTTACTGATTGTTTTTCCCCATGAAAACCTCCTTTATTGAAAATATCAGTCTGGAAAACTTTCACTCCACTTATTTATACTTTCTTTTAGATCTAACTCCTGAATTCTTGTTAAAAGAAGCTATTATCTCATTTCTAATGTTCCTGACTCTTTTTTATCCTGCACTTTAAAGTTCCAGTTTGTTTTGGATGGATTTAAATCCTTCCCAACCATGTACTGTACTTTCCTTTCCCCAGGATTTATATATTGATTGGAATTAAGGGTGGATAATTGATACATTTTGATTTTTGAACCTAAAAGCAGAAAAACCCTATTTAATGTCCGAAGACTCAAGGATGCTTAAACAATGATTAGAAAGTACTCATAACTAAGGCTTCTTGTCTAATAGGGTGGGATACCACTTGTCAAGTGGACGGTGCTCAATGTTTTTTTTTCGTGATGGATTATTTTATTACTCAATCAAATTATAGGATGTTTCTACTTATTTGATTGGTTACTTCTATTTTATGGTCAGTTCAATGTTGATTCTTGACAAGAATTGAAAAATTATTCATGCAGACTAGCCATGCAATTGCCACCTCCCTAAATGTTGTCCAAACGTCTCATTCATATGGAGATTTAATGCTTCTGACCAAGGCCTCCGAGGCAAAACAAGTATGTACTTCTGTTTTTTTTCTCAAATATTGCATTTAATGTTTTTGTACTTCCCAATAATTCGCATTTAAATTCTAGTGTTACTTCCTTAAACCTTTTGCAACATATATTTATTATTTTCTAAGCATTATTGATACGGACAAATCCAGTAGTGCATGAAAAATAATGAATATTTAATTTGGTACATAGAGCTAAATGTGAATAATGGATCTGGTTTGTCATGCATCACCTACCCAGTGATTTCAACTGTGATTTTTGACAATTTTTGTTGTATAACATTTTGTTTGTGCATGTACAGTCATGTTATACTGACACTGGTGTTAATGGTCTTTAGCTTCTGCCTTTTATCTGAACCAAATGCTTATATTTTCCTTTTTTATTCTTATCTCATTGTGATAATAATTTTGCAGGAGAGACCCTCTGATTATTTGATCGAAATGGCCAAGATGGAACAAGTGAGTCCTTGTTACAATAACGATGAATAATCATTTCTTTTGCTTAATCCATAGAATTTGAAGGCAAATCACTTGTGCGTCTCTTTGTTTGGATGAAACTTTAAAAAGTTGTTCTCTCTAATCTTTATTTAAATTTGGGCTAATGGTTCTTCCTAGTAAATGTTCCATCTCTGTCAGACGTTCTGCTCCTGGGGTATGATCAAGTTCTGCCTCCAGTAGCTGTGACTTGTTATTGTTTTAGTTTATCGCCTTTTTAATTCTCTCCTTACATTTCACATTCTCTTCTAAATGTATATTACTAAGTTTGGTTTCTTTTCCCCCATTTGTTCCAGGTCAGCAGCCTTGAAGCTGTTGATTTTCTTGATAAGTTTCTGTCCATGAATCCAGACTCTAGGTACTATTCTATTTTTTCCTTCCATATGTGCAAAATATACAAGGAATGTTCTATTTTATTGGTAGCGTTGGATGTGAGAAAGTAAGGAAAATAATTCTTTTTGGAGATATAGATTGGGAAGAATTTCTGATAATTGATATTTGTGATACAGTGAGTATACTTTCCAATTTTATTATCCCATTATTTTAAAGAAAAGCTAATTATTTACCAGTTGGAGTTTTTTTCTTCTCCAATAGTACTCTTATATCCTAGCTTGGGTTTCAAGACCTTCTCCTCCTCTTACCCGTGCATTTTCTTCACGGTACAAATTGTTTCTTATAAATAAACCATCCAAATAATGAACAGGACATTGACATCCTTCACTTTTGCTGTAGAAATTAGTGACATTAAAATTGAGTCACGTTACATGTATTCTCTGATAAAAGATGGTTATAAATGATTTCTGAAGGATCAACATCATAAAGATTTTGAAATTGAGGATGTACGTTCAAGGATCTCTGTATATTCTAGAGTCCTGAAAAGGAAACAATACTTGCAGTAAGAAAGATCACCGTACAAATGAGATCTGTAAGGTCGAAGAATCGAGAAAACCAAAGCTAGAGCTATACAATTCTGCAAGAAGCCAAAGAAATCTCTGGACATAGACCCCCAAGTAAGAGTAAAATACAGAGGAGCTAGAGAAAAGTTAGCTAGAAGTGAAGTCTATAATCATGTATTACAAGTTGTTCATTGCTCCACCTCTGGGCTGTCGATAATCCTAACTCGTATTTGCAAAAAACCCTGTTTTCTACTTTGTCTAGAACTGTGACAAAATGCATGCCAAACAGTCTTCCGCTTTCCTCCAAAATGGGGACTACCTAGTAAGACAAAATTGCGCCTGCATGTCTATAGCAAGATTATTCTCGATTGTATGGGAAAAATGAGCAATCAAAGGATTTTGTTACTTGAAAGGTTCTTTTACTTTGGGATTTGAAGGCATATAGGAGGGCACGTGAAGCATTCCCCCAATCAAACCTCTCATCCAAAAGCTTTTGAAGCATAAAGCTGGGCAATCAAATTATCCTTTACCGTGAAAAGCTTGTATGGTATTTCAAAATATATGATATTTTGATATCATTGTCTTGTTCTTTTTGCAGTGGCCGTGCTACATATGATGGCTTTATAAGAGCTTTAAGACTCAAGGCTTGTACGGTTGCTGAAGAGGTGAGTTCACTATAGCTTCAATATCTTCACTAGCAGTTGTTTCTCAAATTGTTTATGCACGTTGCTTATGCTTAAATTGAAAGTAAACATGGCTAAATATTTATTACTTTCTTCAAGTGGGAAAGACTTTCAAGGTGGTAGATATTCTTATATTAGGTGTGTGAACAAAGCAATTAACTTTTCAAAATTTGAGAATTTGATACTTCCATTTTTCTAATATTTGAAGAAAGTATTCTCTTATCTAAAAATTTATTGAATATAAAATATAGAATGCACTAGTTGTTTCGTTTGTGCTGCTTGAATCGTTGACGTCTATTCCCTGGTGCATTAAGATTCGGATTCTCTCTCCATTAAGAGCAGAGTGTAATTAAATTTCTTAGGAATTTTCAATATCAGCGATGTGGTCCTGAGATTGTGAATATTTGCTTGGAGGAAAGGTAATTAAGAGTTATTAATGCGTAATGGTAAAACGTATTGATGTTTTATCACTGCAAATGAGCTTTACCAACTGTATTTCTTGTAATCTTTTCCTAATATCATGAGCCGGCGCGAAGTAATCATGTCGATGCTTTGATGTTCTTGATTCGTTTTATCTCTTTCTCTATCTATTCCTACCTCAAATTTTCATGTTGTTTACGTTCCTTGGTTATTTCAAAAAGAGTGATTGAATATCATTTTTTCTTCTTTATATGCTGCAGATATTTTCTTTTATTGATATAGAGGAGATGGGATCAATAACATTCAAGCAGGTTTTTCCTTCTCTCAGCGATCCTTTGATTGAGCTTCCTGTCACACAGTGCCAATAGTTTCTCTATTCCACACCTTTCACAGTGTGTGTCATCTGTTTGATGCCAAGAACTTCGAAGTTTAGATAATTCACCATTTTTATCTGCATGCGTAAATAGGTTTCACTTCTGTTCAGTTTGCTTCAAGCAAATTGCTAGGTTAAAAAAATTGCTGTGACGTAGAAACTATGGCATATTGATGGATGATTACTTGTTAATAGAAACTGCTTTCTGATGTAAGAAAATTTGCAGTTTTTTTCTCTGAAAAGAAATTGGCTCATGTGATTCCTTATTTCCGATTGAACTTCCATAATATCATCCCATTATTTTAATAGTTAAGAACTGTACGATGCATTCTAAGCGTAATGACCACTTTGTCCTGCTTGCTTTGCATTGTCCATCTTCAGTGCTCTTTTTTAGAGTTACTTTTACTTGAATTCTTTCTAATTCCACAGTTGCTCATAATTTGTGTTTTTTGTTGCTACCAGTACCTGTTCGGTTCTTTACATGTTACGAGGCTGCAAAATTTTCAGCAATCCTGTGAGACGATCCTTGATGAATGTAGCAACGAAGGAGATAACATTTCAGAACAAAAAGTAAACTTGCCGTTCCTTTTTTCTTTTATTGTTGTTATTACCTTTTTGCATTTGGATGAATGCTGATTTCTCATTCTCTGGTTACTCATTGGTATCAGCTAGAAGAATTCATCAGACCAGCAATACCAGATCTGAATACCGACGAGGTACGGTACCTTTCTTCATATATTAAATGAACTACATTTTCAACAATACTGACCTTCACAACCCACAGAAAAACTAATCACCAACATCAGATCTACCCCTTCTTCTCTGTCAAGTATTAGATTTAATCTCCATCTTTGTATACGAGTGATTGCAGGCCCATGAGCTCTTCAAACTGTTTGATACTGATGGCGACGGGAAGATTAGCAAGGACGATTTCCTCTGCTGCTTAAGAAAGAACCCGCTGCTGATTGCACTTTTCTCGTGGCATCTGCTGCCGAGTTCGTAGTCGGAGATAACATAGTGTGTCTAACATTGTTTGATGATTGAGTTTGTTTCCCATGTCTTGTTTGGTCATATTACTATAACCTCCTCCCTGAATATTGATTAGGAGGAAACAAAGATGTAGGAGAGGGTTGGGCTTTTCCATGAATATACAATAGGTAGTGGGGCAACATATTTTACTACATTGCCCCTTGTGAAGTTATCCACTCCTTAAAACTTCTTCATATGTTTTGATCTGAGTTCTTGTAGTGTCAAAAAACTCTCTGCCTTTTGGTAATGTTGCCATAATCTATACAACTTTGCTGTTTGCTGATTGCTGATTATAAAATCTGCTCAACAGACTCCAGGCCATTACCTTGTGGATATTCAAATTCTCTCCATGTTCCAAACTCGAGGTACTGTATCTCAATCATAATCTGTAATAAATTTGTTTGGATATTGATACAATATGAGCTGTTCATTTATTTTCAAAAGGGTGAGCTGTAAAATTGTTTGCTTCTTGGAATTCCTTTTCTATTAACAGTGATGGAAAAAAAGAGTTAAAACAGCCCCATTGGTTATAGGTGAACTGTCAATTGTGGAAAAGTGTCAAACTTTTGTAGAGAGAGTTTGGAAGATGCTTGGTTCATGAAATGTTAAGTTCTGTGAACCACATCATAAACTCACGTTGATTATTTCATCATAGAAATTAGAAATTTAGTGCCCGTTGCTAATATTTCATTTCTTGTTTATAAATTATTAAAGAAGTTTAGGCCTTTAACAATAACAACTATTCGTGTTAACTTTTTCTTTCTTTCTTTCTTTTTTTTTCTCTCTTAGAAATATTCTCAAAATTGAATATAAATTTTAGAAACAATTTGTTTTTGTTCTCGCTTTTGATTTCTTTCAAAACATAAACAAAAGTATTGTTTTGTCATCTTTAAATCTATGAGTGTTAGCTATTGGTGGCCCTGCAGTACTAATTTTCTTTGTTTAAAATGATAAAACATAAACAAATAACGGCAACATTACCAAACAGACTCTTAAAAAAAAGGTTCATTTGGTAATGTCATTTTTTTTCTCATTTTCTATTTCTTCTTTTTAATTAAGAAAATAGAACAGCATTTGGTAAAAAACATGGTTGGTAATTGTTTAGCATTTCTTATTCAAGGTTGGCAAGAGATTGGGGCCTCTTTGTCATATCTCAAGTTCAAACCTTTTTGTATACTTAATATAAAAAATTATTGATGTCTTTCGGGTCTGGACTTTAGGCAGGTACAAATGCTCCTGGGTATTAGTCGAGCCTAGTTCCGGCTCCCAATTATTTAAAAAAATTAAAAAAAAATTTGAAGTGTGGTCTATCTGAAAATAGGAAGGGAGAGACAGGGTAGCAGCAGCTAATGGGCATTGAAGTGGATGATTGGAGGTGTTTGTCCTATCTTTTCACTTATATTATTATTATTGTACTGCTACTGCATCCATTTATGGTGATTGACGTAAAACTAGTTTTTTCCCAAACAAGTCAATAAGTTTTGGATAAGAATTTTAAATTTTTAAACCTATTCTTTGGTTTTCTTTTTTTTTTTTGCCTTTTGTAAAATTTTAATTATTTATTATCCTTTCTCTTTTCCTCCATCACCCTTCGTTGCACTAAGAAAAGAAAAATCCAAAGAAATAAAGAGACGAAAAAAAAAAGGAGAGTGAGAAGGATAAAATAATGAGAGAGAGAGTGAGGAGTGGGGCCGTAAGAAATTCTTACCAGTGGCCAAGGTGGGCCCCGCCCCTATTCCAACAACGTTGGCAAAGCTTCCCCAATCGCATCGCTATTTTATTTTATTATTTTATTATTTTTGACAAGTCCTATAATTCTGTTTCTTTTTTTCTTTTCTTTTTCCCAATTGAAGAGAAAAAAAAGAAAAGATAAAAAAATCTCAACAGTCCCAAACCATGTGATTTGCTTCCGAGTCTCGGTGCTTGGCTGTGTTCCCCTACGACCGTGCCTACTTTAACCTCTTGGAGCTGTCTCCTTTATGAGTGTTGTCGGATGCTATTTCATTATCAATACAATATCAATCGTGGTTTTAAGTATCCGTCGACATGTCGATATGTCCATTAACATATCCATGTATCCATGGGTTCGACAATTATATAATGGGTAAATTGACATTTCCATAATATTATAAAAAAATTGACAAAATATAAAAAATATCAACAAAATTTCACTAATAGACATAATATTAATATTAATCATTTTTAACTTGGGTAGCTCGTACCGCTCCTCTAGTTCAAGTAGTTTAAGAGTGAAGCTAGCTTAGTGAATCGATTTCAAAAACTCTTCCCCTTCCCCTCGTAAACTCGGTAAAGCAGCTTTACTCCTTTCCCTTGCTTCTTTGAAAGTATTTGAGTGAAGGCGGCATAAGTGCATTGGTCACATAGGCTTGAAATTACATGCTCGTGTCCTATCCAGTAAATTCTGCAGTTGAGTCTTGTTGTCAAAGTAGTTTAGAAATGGTTAAACAATTATTTGTTAATTTAAATATTATTTTGGTTTTTTATTTTTATATTTTTTCCATAAATATCCACCTAAATTAGTTTGGATGTTTTTTTTTTAAACATGAGTTTACAAGGTTGTGAGAGCACCGTCTCTTAACATTTTTATCATTCATTGTTTTTTCATATATTTTATTTTATTTTTAGTTTTATAATTTAAATAAATCAAATAGAATGTCAATCTATTTGGCTGGTAGATTATTTGAAAATTGATATTAATTATATATATAAAAGAAAAATCCAAAGAAACCAACATTATTCCACACCGTTCTTTTTCTTTTTATTTGACAATGTAAAAATATAATCCAACAAGAATGTCATCAATCACAAGGAAAAAAAAGTTTTTCAAATTTGAATCAATAGTTAATATTAAACATTTCATAAAAATATAAAATTAATATAAATTAATGCATTAAACAAAATAATTTTTAAATATCAATATAAACTAAATTAAAAAATAAAAAAAACTATTAAATTAATAAAGACATTAAAGTCAATTTTAAAAAAACAATTATATGACTTCTGAAGATTGGCAGATACAACAAACCTACCTACTTAAATATTTCTAACATTTATTATATATTTTTCTACAAAATAAACATTGCTATTTAAAAATCCCATACATAAGTATTTTCAGGCATTTAAAATATGGGAGATCCAAAATGAATTGTTGAAGAGAATAAAAGTAATTTTATTTTCCTTTTAAATAAACGTCATATGAATTATTGGTCCACTGATTTCTTCTGCAGGCAACTCACAACTAATGTAACATTGCCGAAAAAAGAAAGTGTTTTTATTATATATTAGAATTACAAAATATTCGTAGAAATTGCGCCGACCCGCCATTAACGAGCGTGACAAAACGCGCTAGAAAGGACCATCGGTTTCGACCAATGGGAAAAAAGCTTTAGAAGAGGGCGTGAAGAATACGCGCCAAGTGAAGCAAATAATGTTCCCCGAAGCTGACAACGGCCTCTCGGATTCTGATTGGCTGTCAATCGTACGCTCTGTACGAACGATAATGACGTGGCATGATAATTCTCTCTCTTCCTTCTGTGGACGATATCTGATCTCATAATTTTTTTCCTTTTTCCCACTTCCTTATCCTTTTTCCATTTTAATATCTATTATTTCCCCTCCATTTTGGCAAGGTTTTTTTTTTTTCTTTTCCATTCCATTTACAAAAAATAAAGAAACTAATGGTGTATTTTCCCTTTACCATTTTCTAATAATAATAATAATTAGAAAAAAATTATGGAGGAGAGCTCTCTTTGGTATTCTCTTCCTATGAAATAAGTCGATTTTCGATTAGAATAGAGAGGACAACTACATAAAAAGTGGAGGCAGGTAAACTCTTGCCATCCAATTCAATTTGAAATTGGACAATTGTCAGATCCAACAAATCCAGACAACCGTCATGAGATTTGAACTAACTCCAAAATAATTTACTTAATAATGCTAACTTTAAGTAGGGTAGGTAGGTTCTTAAATGTAACTTTGGTCCAGGCGCATGAACGGCGAAGGAGAAAACTTTCTTAATTTTCTCTTTCTTTTTCCGGGGTCTTCTCTCAAGTGATTGGCCAATGAAAAAAACATGCATTTTTCAAAAGTGGGAAGAAAATTAAATGAATAATTATGGAAACGTGGGTCTGCTCTCCCTTTTTTTTTGGTGGTGGCAACGAAAACACATCCCACAACCAAACAGTCCCTCTTTATAATAATAATAATAATAATAATAATAATAATTTATTTATTTTTATTTCATCATCTTTTTCTTTCCCTTTTTCTTCTTCTGGGTATCTCAGATTCTTCCCCAAAATTTCCTTTTTTGCTCTCTGATTCTCCCAAACGCTGCCTTAGGGTTTTTGGCCTCAAGGAAACCAAAATTTTTCCCATTTTTGTCCTTCATTTTCGATGTTTCTCTGAGTTCTGCTAATTTTTGAACAATTTCTTTTGGGGTTGATCCAATTCCAAACGAGCCCTTGAAATCTAATTTGTTTCCCTTTTTGGCCCTCCTCTCTGTTTGGTAAGATTTCTGGCTCCATTTTTTCTTTCTTTTTTTTACTCCCTTTTGCTGTTCCATTAAAGATTAAACTACTACTACTACTACGACGACGACTTGTCGTTTGCGTGGGAAAAATGGTGAGAGGGAAAACGCAGATGAGGCGAATCGAGAATGCGACAAGTCGGCAAGTTACGTTCTCCAAACGACGGAACGGGCTGCTGAAGAAGGCTTTTGAGCTGTCGGTTCTTTGTGATGCCGAGGTTGCCCTCATCATCTACTCCTCCAGAGGGAAGCTCTATGAATTTGCCAGCTCAAGGTATCCAAATTAAATTCTCTTTTCAACCAAATAACACCAACAATAATAATAATAATAATAATAATCCTGGACTGGTTCTTAAGCCTGATTATTTATTTTTATTATTATTATTATTATTTTTGGTGTTATTTTATTGATATGACCAAATAATGATGTGTGTGGTTCTTATTTGAGAGTGATTTTGACTTGGCCGTCATTAATTTTCTATAATCACTTTGGTATTATTCTAAAAGACTAGGATATGTTTGTGAATAATTTTAATAGGACCAAAATTGCAACTTTCATTTAAAATAATTTTATTTTACAATGATATACAATTAATTTATTGTTAGGAAATGTCAAGTAAAAATCACTCTCGTTCATGCTCTTAATGTCATAGGGGAATTTTGAATAATATTATATTTGATCTATTATATATCACTAAACCCAATAAACAAGGAGTAGGAATTTTGATATCGAATCTTCTGCTCTGATATCATGTATAATTTCACGAAACTCTGAAGTTGGTAAGGGGCCGATTAAGGGTGTATTTTACTTTAATTTTTTTATATATAGTTTTTAACATTAGGGTTTTAAATATTCACAAAAACTATGGAGAAGCAAGCCATTGATGGTATGATTTGGTTTGGTTTTAACTGTTATTGGTGGTTCATTGGTCCAAAGGAGCTAGGGTTAATTAAGAGCGAGTGAGTTCAGACCCCATGATGACCACCTATCGTAGGAATTAGTAATTTTATATGTGTTTCCCGACACCAAATGTTGTAGGGTTAGGTGGTTGTCCCGTAAGATTAATTATTCGAGGTGCGTATAAGTTGGTATGGACACTCACAGATATTAAAAAAAAAAGGTCAATTCACTTAAAATATCAAATACACTGGAAAATTTATAAACTCATATTATATTAATATATTTTTTTACAACGGGATATCGGAACTTTGCTCCAGTCCTATAGAGACATTCGCACCCTCCCAAACCTTGAACTCAGGAAATATCAAGAATTTTCGGTATGAATTCAAGTGACAAGCTCTTGCCAACTAGCAAGGAAAAAATAATAATATTATACAATTTTATGATTTACAAATGTTGTCTTAAGACTCAATGTGGGGAGTAAGAAAAAAAATAGGAAGTGGGTTTTTTGTTTTTTTCAGTAAACCAAATTGCTTTGTGATTTGTACCTTTGTATTGTTAGTTTATTTCTTATTGAATCATATGATCTAGTATTGATTTGATGAAAATATAGAAGATAATGAGGGAGAAAGCTTTTATTTATTTATTTTTTATTTTGCGATCTGTGCATGGTGATGTTATTTCATGTTTATTTGATTTGTCCTTACTTTAATTTATCTATATTTAATAAATATGAAATTGGATGGTACAATTTCATCATGTGTTTGTCAGTGTTGCTTGATGATTTTTTTTAATCATAAAAAATGGACGACTTTCTCGAAATATTATTATAATGTTATAGTTTTTTGTTTGTTTAATGTTTATATTTGCATGATATTATTATAATTTATAGTCACATGAAAATTAGTGTTGCAAAAAGGAAAAAAACTGATTTGACTCCATTAATGTCTGATGTTTTGAGAGGCCTAAGTCTTGCTTTAATTAAGAACCAAAAATAATTCGTTATGTTATTTTACTAACTCAATTTAATTATTAATTAGATAACACTAAACACAATTTAGTACCACTAAAATAAGAACTCTGATTAAATATATTTCTAAATTCAGCAGACTTGAATTTAGCTTAGGGGATAAAACACCAATTACCTTCTTTAGGGGTTAAGGTTTAATCCTCTATCTTACATTGGTTGTACTTAGAGGAAAAAAAAATTCACTTTTTAACTCTATATTTTGTTTTGTGGGCTATTTTTAACTTTTTTATTTATTTATTTTTATTTTGATAACTCGGAATCGATATTATGTGGCTTCCCCAGTTGGATCCCTATAATTAAGGATGTCGACGACCACCTAATATTGTGACTGATTTGCGAGACTCGTCTCCCCCAATGGGGTGAGGAGAAGTCCCAGCTATGCCCCCACGGGGTACAAATTGTGAAGGAGTATCCCATTCGACTACAAACTCACTACGCCACCATCTGCCCGTGGTGTTTTAACCTTGAAATTTTCAAATTAACTTGTACAAGAAGGGTAAAATTAGTAATTGGTCCAAGTAACTAACTTTATAATCTAAACTTTTGTTTCTTTATTTCATTGATTTTACTTGCATTACTTATGGTTCAGCATGCAAGCCACGGTGGGGCGCTATCTGAGGCATACAAAGGAAACCCATCATCTTCAACCATTAGTTCGTCAACATACTTTACAAACCGTTCAGGTTTGTCCTACTTTCAAACCACCGTTCTCAAACATATTTCCAAACAACCAATACATCAATCTATCAATCAAATAATTATATGAATATATCGATAAAATATGGATGTAGAGACAGTATCGTGTTAGGAATGACATCGTAATCATTAGGCGAACTTACAAGTTTAGTCCACAAACTTTTAGAATTGTGTCTATGATCTTTTTAAGGTGTCTAATAAACCTATAAATTTTACCCGTGAATTCTAATAAATGTCCAATAATAACCATCATGGGTGACTCGTTGGTCCAAATTAAAAAGATTAGGGTACGGTTAATTAAGAGAGAACAAGTTCAAACCCCATGATAGTCATCTACGTAATTCCTATGTATTTCCTGGCACAAAATGTTGTATTTCTTATGTATCTTCTGATTTACGAAAATGCCCCCGGGTATTTTATAATTTTACTCCCTAGTGTGTATGTTTGTTTATTGGAAAACTAGTTATTAATTAGTATGTACATATTATGAAATGTTGTCTTTGCTTTTACTGTATGCTTTTGAAGCATGAGGCTGCAACTTTGGTGAAGGAAATAGAGTCACTTGAGGTTTCAAAGAGGTAGAAATTTTGCCTTGGTTTGAATTTGAGCAAAATTTGGGTGCTTTGAATCTGAAATTTTGAGGTGTAATGAAGCAGGAAACTGTTGGGAGAAGGTCTAGGATCAAGCTCCTGTGAAGAACTCCATCAAATAGAACAACAGCTAGAAAGGAGCTTAACCAATGTCAGAGCAAGAAAGGTCAAAAACTAAACTTCAATTCTTCAATTTCTGTCTTTCGTTTTCCATAATATTCTTTTTAGCTCGTTTGATAACTACGTTGTTTCGGATTTCTGTTTTGACAAATTAAATTTAGAAACATTATTTTTATCTATGTGTTTCTTATTATAATTCTTAGGAAAATACTTGGCTCGTGAAGACCAATCTTGTCTTCCTCACTACAATTAAATATTTAATAACTAACCAACAGAGATGCAATAATAAAGATTTTTTTTAAAAATAATGAGTTTGTCAGGTGAGACGTTAATCAAGGAGCCAAGTATTTTTCTAATTTTTATAGACATTTTCAAAATTTAGCCCAAATTTTGAAAACAAAAAACTGTAGTTTTTGTTTTGGAAATTGGACTATGAACTTAAATTTTCAAGAGGTGAAAAATTGACCAACGTAATTATACGAAAACGAACATAATTCTTAAATACTAAAAACTAAAACTAAAATAGTTGTCAAGCGACGCTAAGTTGAGATTAGGAAGCATATGAAACAAGTATTTGTTAATTTTGTAGACTACATTCATGGTGTGTTTGGAAGTGTAATTCTGGCCACCAAAATCATTTTCATCATTGTCAAAATCACTTTTCTTTTCATTGATGATAGATTAAAAAATTGATTTTTAAGGTATGATTTGAATGGTAATTTTGAAAAGTCAATTATATTTCAATCTTTTTTTTTTCAAAATCACTCATTCTATCATCATTTCCAAACACACCTTAAGAATGTCATAAACTCAACTTCGTGTTATATAAACTCAAAACTTTATGTATGCTAAATCTATGATTATAACATGAATTTTTGTTGACTTAGAATTAACCTGTTTAATTTTTCTGATTCTCAGCACCAGGTTTACAGAGAACAGATTGAACAACTAGGAGAAAAGGTAAGGGAAAAAAAAGCTTAAAAACTTGATGATTCCAATGGATTATGGAAATTCTTAGGCATGAATATTCTTTTTATTTTTCCCCCTTTCTAAAAAAAAAAAAAAAAATACAGGAGAAGTTTTTGGCAGCTGAAAATGCAAAGCTAGGCGAAAAGGTAAATTGTTATGAAACAAATCTTTGTGATCAACTTAAGGTTATAAACCTAAAGAAGTGAGAAAACAACAGTTTATGCATTTTGTGATACAGTACTGTGTTCAACTTCACCATCGACAATCACCAAATGAACAAGGAGAGGTTTCGCCTCACCCCGAAAGCAGCTCGATTTCAGACGTCGAAACCGAGTTGTTCATCGGACCGCCCGAGTCGAGATCATTGAAGCGACGCCTTCCTTTGCAAACATGATTTGGTACTTTTTTTTCTTCTTGCCCAAATTGTATCATATAACAACTGCCAACTGATGTTCATACTTTGTTTTGTTTTGTTTTTTGTTTTTTAATATATGTTTGGCAGCTTGAATAATGATGTCAATAAGAAGAAGAAAACAACAATGAGAGAGAGAGAGAGAGAGAGAGAATGAGAGGGAATTGGCTATATTTTGTTGTCTCTTCTTCAAAATTCTAAGCTTGAAAGTGTGATTTTAATGTACAAAAATTGTTTTATTTCTCTTCTACAGGTTTGTTCAACCTTCACAATTTCATTTTAGTTTCATTTTAGACCAAATTCCTTATTTTAAAAATGTATTTTAAAAAAATATTATGAGAACTGGGATGTATCTAAAATTTGAATTTCCTTGTTTCAAAACTGGATCCATTCAACATTTTTTTTTTAAATATTATGCTACGATGGACTACAAGTAATACATATATACAATTTTTTTTATAGTTTTTTTTCCTTTTTTTTTAATAAAAAATGTTGGGGAGGAGATTCGAACTTATGACCTCGTTGGTATATATCAATTATCGTTAAATTAGGTTCATTTTTTTAAAATGAATTCTATAAATATTGATGTGTTAGGTGTATGCTTATAAAGGCTTAAACCTATCATCTGTTAGGTATCTGAATTTGCAACTGGTGGACTATTGCAATGCAAGTTATCTGGATTTTCAATTAAAAGTATTCTAATAAGATTTACTTTATCGTATTTTCCATGGTACAAATTATTTTATTAAAATATTAAATAGGTACTCTATTTCAGTTTCAATTTGATTTCTATAATTTTAGAAATAACAGATTTTATTCTTATTTTTAAAAAATGTCTTAAATTGTGGGAAAAGTTTCGAAACAACAAAATCAAATTATTTATTATTTTTTTTAATTTTTAATTTTTTTTTGTTTGAATAGAAAATTAAAGTATTATTTTATCACTCTTGATTTACAAATCACATAAAAAGTATTCAAAATAAACATAAAACAAAATTTATGGAGGCGTTTTGTGACGGGGACATTGTACTTGCGGGCAATCGTTTTGTGGAGGCGTGCAATAACGTCAAATTTCTAGAGGCTTCGGCCATTCTTGAAGGTCTTCGCAGCTCGATAAAACTTGGAGTTCTTCGCCCTCTTCATATTGAGACAGATTCTGTCGAAGTGGAAAGTTTGCTGAATGGGAAGAGGGAGGACCTTACAGAAACCGGGTGGGTTGTTGAGGAAATCCTCAATTTGAGGGATTCTTGTGAGATTTTGGCTTTCACAAAAGTGGGGAGGCAGGCGAATGGATGTGCATACTCTCTTGCCAAGAGAGCTTCTGTTTTGAGGGAGAGTGTGATTTGGGTAGATTGTTTTCCCAATTGGTTGTCTATTTTAGCCAAACAAGACCTTTTAGAATTGTTTAAGTTTTTCAGTTCTAAAAAAAAAATAATAATAAAAAAATTGAATATTTAATTTAACAAATAATTTTTTATAGAAATGTTTTTTCTCCTTTTAATTTAAAATTTTAGAGAACCATATTAAAAGAATGCGAGAGGGATTTTTTTTTAATATAAAAGGAATGTACTTAGAAGGAAAAAAAATATAGAATTAGGATACTTTTCAAACTCGTTAAAAAAGATAAGGTTGATAAAATTGTATTAATGTAATGCTAAATCGTGTTATATTTGATATGTTTTACCTAACATAAATGACATGTAAATACGAGAGCAATACTGAGTTTTGTTAAATTTTTATAAAAAATATGTATGAATGTAGATAAGTTTCTTAGTTGACACGTAAATCGCGTGTAAACTAACGATTTACTCTACACGTTAAAGTACATGGATCACAATTAAGTGTGCGTAAAATAAACACAATTTTTTACCTGACAAGAAAATATTATATTTTTTTTGGTAATAGTATCTCTGCATACCCTACTTTGAAGTATTTTGATTAAATTTACATTATAGTTTAATATTATTTTAAAAAACTACTTTATTTTTATTGTTTTTTTATAAATACATTATTGTTGAAATTACCTCGTGAAAGTTTATTTTAATTTGTTGATTTTTTGAAAAAGAATCTTACGTGGGCTCATCATAACTGAGGCCCAACTTTCAAGGCCCAAGAATAAGGCATCCGGGCCTCGCTTATAAACTAGCGAAGCTTCCAGAACGAACGGTAGAAGAGAGAGAAAGAGAGTGAGAGAGAAATGGCGGGAGAAGCAGAAGCACCAAGGAGAGCTTATGGCGCTCCTCCGAGAGGCCCTCATGTTCCTCCTCGTCCTCGCTTGGAGCCCGTTGATCGCGAAAAGGTTTCTCTCTCTCCCCTATAATTTTAGGGTTGCTGTCCGTTCCGGCGCCGTATCAGATACATACATTTTTATTTGTTTTGGTGCTCATTAGCTTGTTATAGAATCCATCCTCATCTTCAATCGTTTCGTTGTTTCTTTGCTCTTAAATGTCGTAGAAATTGCAAATTTGTTTTGGGCTAATCATGTTAGGGTGTGCTTTTTCGTTACCTCGTAGTGTACGGAGATGGCTGTGTAAACATAGGTAGTAGCTTTCGATTTCTCTGCTGAATAACCGTGTTCCTCATTTTGCAGACTTGTCCTTTGCTGCTTCGTGTTTTTACGAAGGTACGTTGTATGAAATTTTGTTTGATTTCTTTGCACATCTGGAAGGAAGCGCGTTTTCAAATTTAGTATGTGATATCGCTTAAAGAACCATAGTTTAATCCAGGAGCTATATCAATAGGGATGGAGTGAAATGCGTTGGCCGCCGACTTAGTGGGAAATGTTCTTTTGTTTATGTCATTGTGATTGTGGTGATAAATAGGATTTAGGAATCGGATGAGAGGATAATTTTAGCAAATTTCTCTGGATTCTGTTGTATATTTAGGTTATCAGGCTAAATGGCTTGTCGATGATCTAGGCTCTCGATTATATACGATGCCCTTATTTGGAATCTTGGATTATGGAAGCATCATTCTCAGGGGCAAAGTGGAGCGACGATGGAAATAGAGGGGGAAATTGCCCTAGTTTCTTCATCTTAGATTAAAAAATTATATTAAAAAGTTAAAGATTTTAGGGGTTTGCTCTAATTTATGTCTCTAATTTTTTTTTTTTATTGAAAGTTTATATATACAAAAACTTGGAAGGTAAAACTTTACCCTCCATGTGAAATGGGTCCGTATGAAACTGACATTAGCTRTTATTGCAAAATTTCTGCAGGTTGGGGGTCATCATTTCAATGAAGACTTCGCTGTGAGAGGCAAGGAGCCGAGGGACGAGGTTCAAATTTATACCTGGAAAGATGCTACTCTTCGTGAGCTAACTGATCTGGTTATATTTCCCATTCTTTTTCAACACTTTCTCCCTGCACGCACTGCATGACATAAATGATCAAACGATCTGTTTCTTTTTTTGACTTTATATCCATGGCTTCATATAATAGAAACTATTTCCCCTTCCATTGCCCTTGAACTTACATTGGGGTGTTACAGGTCAAAGAGGTAGCTCCGGAAGCCAGGAGGAGAAATGCCAAACTATCTTTTGCTTTGGTGTATCCCGACAGACATGGCCGGTTTGTAGTGAGAGAGGTATCTCTTTCTCTATATGCATGTATACATATATTCGTGATTTCAGGATGGTATATTGGAAAGTATATTCATGATTCTTCGCCCTTTTACTTAGTTGAGTGTTCCAAAATCCAGCCAACAAAACACTCAAAATATGTCCATGACAATACTCGAAGTTCAACAAGAAAACACTGTTACAAATTCAAGCAACAAAGTCCTAACAACAGACCGCACAAGACCAGCCAAACAAATGCTTATAACAGTCACAAAAATCGGTACTCATGAAAATAATCTGTCCAACAATCAGAATGCCACAAATGTCAAGGAAAAAGAAAACGATTGAACTAATGGAGAGTATAATTAATTATTTATTCAAGTCTAGGAATCAATTCAATGAAATTAAACTTGTAAGGATAAATTTGACTCACCCAACTAAATAAATTAAAAGATCCCTATTGTCCGCCTGCATGTATATGACTTGATTGACGGGACAATAGTTCCAGACTGGACTTCTTGATAGTCTTTTAAGTAAGTTTAAGTCTGACGGTTTTTTTGAAAGATGAATAATCCTGCTTCTAGGATGTACTAACACGCTGAACTTGTGCTTACTGCTTACCTTGCATATTAAAGGAGACGACAACTTGGTGTACGATTACATACCAATCTCATGTTTGCTGGATAGAATTAATCTGACTCGAAATGTTTTGTAATGAATCATACTCTCGTTTGCAATTTCTTTTATCGCAGAGAATTGAAGGGCTTGAGTTTGTGATATATTTCATTTCTTGATACATTGCCCGCACTTATTGAGTTTGATTCTTTTTAAAAACTAATTTTCATGTATGAGTTAAGTTCTGAAGAAAGCGAACTACTAGGTTCTGAGTAATCCAGATTTTGTTTCTTCATGTGAAGGTTGGGAAGACATTCTCATTTGGAAATGGACGATTAGACGATAGCTTGGCCTTGGCTGAACTCGGTTTTCAGGTATAACAAACAGGGCTTTTGTTTTTTGTTTTTTTTTTTGCCATATCTAGGTGCTGAACTAGAAGTTTATTTTTCATGAAGAGTGGCCAAGTTTTATCTTTTTTTTTTTTTAAAAAAAAACTTTGATGTCACTCGAGTCACCCCAGTTGCTATTAAAAAAATAGGGTTAAGATAAATAAAACGTTTTAAGAGTTCAATTCATATACGAAATACGAACTCAAGAGGTATGTCGGTCCTGTATTTCTTCTGATGCTGTATTATTTTTTCCCGTTTTTGCTCAGATTGGAGATTACTTGGATGTGGCAATTTTATAGAGAAGATTGGTGCCTTTACAAGTTTACATGCTAATGGCTATGGTGACTCGTAAAGATATTGTGGGGCATGACTCTTTTCCCCAGTGAATAACAAACGAATGGGGACATAAACATTAGCTTAAATCTCGTAATGTAAACTAATTTCTTGGAAATCCTTGGCATACTTTTCCTTGTTCCCTTGAACTTATTATGTAGAATCATGATAGTCATTAGTGGGATAATTTGAGTTTTCTTTGATAACGGTTTTGTTTCTCATTTTTCGTTTTTTAAGTTTTTATTAATATAACATATAGTAAATATTCATGTTTCTTGTTTCTTATTTTCAAGAAATGTTTCTAAAATTTTGTAAGCAAAAAAAAAAAGTTTTTTGTTTTTGTTTTCAGCCTTTTCTTTTAACATAAATTTATTATTATTGACTTACAAAATGCATAATAAATATTAAAAAATAGAGATTTTTTAGTATTTATTAAAATAAATTAAATTCCATATAAAAAATTATTTTTTATTTTAAAATTGTGGAGATAGAGAAAAAAAGAATTGTGAATGTAGAAGGAAAAAAAATTGTAAATTGTGCATAATGTTGCATGAATTAGACCTTGGGGATAGAACTTTTGGTTAGGACGATAATTGTGGATCATGAAACCATCTTAGGCCAATAATGATCTTAATTTTTGTTTTTTGTTTTTTCTAAAAGTTAAATAAACTAGCTTGTTCATATATTTTAGTTTTTGTTCATAACATGAAAAGAAAAGAAAAAAGAAAATGTGTTGTAACGTTTTTTGGATTTTAAGGTCATTTTCGTTCTTTTGAGTTCATTCCTGCCAAAATCGATAATTATTAACTTTCAAATATCCCATTTTATTTTAGAAACACTTATTTAGGTAGTCACATCTCATCATGTCAATAAAAAAAGAAAAAAGAGTAGGATTTATGAAAAATTGGAGCAATAATGGTAAAGTTTCAACTTTTCTAGCAGGTGTGTTAGCAATTTCGTTGGAGTATTTTTAGGTATAAATGAACATTGAAGTAAAAATCGAAAATTGGAAAAAATTGAAATTTTTTGAAAAGTAACGGAAAAAAAAGATACAAAAATTTATAGCATTTTTTTTTTATTTTTTAAAAATTAGAGAACTGTCACTTTTTTATTAGCAGTAAACAGAACAGATGATGAATACTACTGGCCCGAGTAATTTTCATAAATAAATAACAGAAGAAAATAGATATATAGATAAAATATGACGGAAGAAAATAAATTTATAGATAAAATAGCGATATCATATGTTGTTTCTAAAAGGGGCATGCCAATTACTATTTTTTGTCCATTTCATATTCGAATTTATAATTTAACTATGAAATTATTACTTTCGCTTACTGCAAGACAGCGGGGAAAGAGCGGGAAATTTTAATGGCAAAGTAAAAAAGAACAAAAAAAAAAAAAAAAGAGCGGGAGTATAAAAAGGACCGGCGTTCAGTTCCTGTTCGCAGAATTGTTATTTGATAGCAGACTTAACTGAAAGGTTCCGTTCTTCGGTTACCTTTGCTCTCTCTTTTGCGTGAGCGCGCGACGAAAATTCTCCTACCATTCTGCACCAATGATCTTCGTCGCTTTCTGATTATTCGTTTCAATCATCTCCGTCCTCGTGTTCATGGCGTCGAAGAAAGGATCGGTGTCTGGTTTGGCTAAGGACGAGGATGAAGGAGGTAATGGCGGTGGTGCCGGAGGATATAGGTTCTTTTCGGCTCTTATCGTCTTTCTCTCCATTCTCGCGCTCGCGCCCTTGCTTTTTGTTGTCGGCCGAGGCTTCCACACTACTGGTATGCCTCTTCACCTGCTTTTGATCTCCCTGCGGTTTAGGAAAATGAATGTAGTGTAGYTTTTACTCCGGATGTTTAGTTGTTAGAACTCTAGTCAATTTTCGCTTTATTTTCCTCAGTAAAGGTTGAAAGCCATAGTTAATTGACTTTGCAATTATATTTTCTCTACTGGAAGAACTACAGCTTCTTATTTTCATTATTTATTGGAGCGGCAAATAAGTGTAGCGTTCGCTTCGAGAATTTGAATCATTGTCAGAAGTTGGAGGGATAACGAAATAGAAATTTTACCTAAGTAGAATTCCACGTTTTAAGTTTGATTGGAAGAGTAAAATAAGCATCTAGTCCGACGTTTTCCTTGGTGTACGGGTCCTGAAGAGGATCGCAAAGGAGAAGCCTAGTCACTCTTTTATCACAAGATACGACATTATGTGTGTGTTCTTSTKKKSTRYTRTTRTTATTATTATTATTATTCATGTATATGTGTTGCCTCTGTTTCTGCTATGTCTTGAACAATATCATAACCTATTCTTGGACATTGCATGGCTATTCTGATCAATTACTGCTTTTGTACTCATATACCTTTCAAGAGGTATTTCATGTATCTTAGTGATGAATCCGGTGAAATTATGCGAAAGTTACTTTGTGATCATCATTTTTATTAAGAACAATGTAATATGGGCATATGCATGTCTATCCTTATCATAGACGTGGTTTTCGTTTGTCCATTTGTTCTTTGTTTAATTTTTTATTACACCTCTGCAGGTGAAAGGGTCATTTCAAGTAATCCAAGCGAATGGGTAGGTTACTAAAACGTTCTCTGTTCTGCAAAAGATACTTATAATAACTGGTTAGTATCGTATGATGTGGATTGAGAAAATTATTTGCCAAATATTTGTCGAGACTCCTTCTGGTAACGTTCAATTGTGTGTGGATTTTCTTACTCTGACTTATTTCTTATCTATCTATTAATCCTTGAGCCATGAGAAGTTCGAAATTTAGAAACCGTTTTCTGTGTGAAATGTTGATTMCGACTCTACTGCAGGAGCAGGATATTGATGATATTGCAGCTAGCCCAAACGATACGGGAACTAATGACATCAATTCTACAGGGAATAATAATTTGACCCTATTATGGAATTTGGTTGGGGTGAACGCCTCAGTTGATGCGATTTCTAGAGTAAACCTGACAACCTCAAACTCTTTTTTCTGGCATTATCGATTTTGTACTCACTGAGTTATGATTTTACTTGTAGCCTAGCCAAACGGCTGTAGTTCCGAGAAAAGGAACCCACCAGGGCGAAGAAGACGACTCTTTGGGTGGTAATACTAGAACATCTTATGTTTACGATGAATTGCTAGTTTTTGTTTTTTGCCGTTTTGATTATTGATGCCGTTGTCTTTTACGTGTTTGCATACGGAATTCATCAATATGCTCGCTCTCCCTAAACCAGCCCGAAGGGTAATAGTTACTGACTATAATTTTCATTTAAATAATTCCTGTGTTGAAAATAAAATTTGTCTAATACTTCCCTGCTTAGATGAGTTGGAGGAGAAGGGTAACCTTAATGTTCCCCCGTCCCTGTGGTTTCAATTCTGCAGATGGTAAGAGAAGAGCGATACGAAAATCAGTTTATGGAGTTGGTTCAGCAGGATGATGATACCATTGTAAAACTTGAGAATGAAAATATGCTAGCTTCTGAATTAGTTGGCTCCTCGATTCATGGAAAATACAGTACATGGAAGAAAGAAAATGAGAACAAGAACCAAGATTCAACTATACGCCTGATGCGAGAYCAGATTATTATGGCAAGAATATACTTGAGTCTATCGAAAAAGAAAAAGAAATTTGACTTGTATGAAGAGCTCCAAATTCATCTTAAAAAGATTCGCCGTGTCCTAGGAGAGGCAAATATTGATGCTGAGCTGCATTACAGGTATCAGAACTTGGTCCTTTAATGTTGGATGTGGTAAATTATACTAATATAATGAAAAGCTAAAAGAACTTTGGATTGTATTTATTATTTGCATTATTTCATGCTCGTAATTCTTCAACGACTCTTCTTATGTAACGCGATGCATTCTTTTGTAGTGCGCCAAAGAAAATAAAAGCTATGGCCGCTATTCTCTCAGAGGCGAGAGATCAACTGTTTGATTGCAAGTTGGTAACGAAGAAGCTGAGAGCAATGCTCCTAACAGAAGAAGAGAAGGTTAGAAGGTTGAAACGACAAAACACATTCCTCACTCAATTAGGAGTTAAGGGTATTCCAGGCGCCCTTCGCTGTCTGTCCTTGCGCCTTWCTATCGATTATTACCTTCTTCCTCCGGAGCAGAGAAATTTCCCGAGAAGTGAAAATTTGGAAAGTAAAAAATTTCACCATTATGGCCTCTTCTCAGACAATGTGTTGGCTGCGGCAGTAGTTGTGAACTCAACCGTAATGAATGCTAAGGTGAATTCAACTGATTAATTTAGTGGGTTATTCATGAAAATTGACTTGAACATGTATCGCAAGTATGACAGATTAGGTCAAAGTTATCTGTTTATGTTGTATTTTAATATTTATTTGTTTGATCGACAGGATTCTTCTAGACATGTATTCCACCTAGTTACTGATAATCTCAATTTTGGAGCAATGAGAATGTGGTTTCTCTTAAATCCTCCCAAAGAAGCTACGATCCAAGTTGAAAATTTAGATGAATTTAAGTGGCTGAATTCATCCTATTGTCCAGTACTCCGTCAGCTTCAATCTGCAGCAATGAGAGAATATTATTTCAAGGCAGGACATTCAATCACTCGTTCATCTGGTGCTTCCAGTCTGAAGTACAGGAACCCGAAGTATCTCTCAATGCTCAATCATCTGAGGTTCTACCTACCTCAAATTTACCCCAAGTTGGATAAAATTCTGTTTCTGGATGATGATATTGTTGTCCAGAAAGATTTGACTGGATTGTGGCAAGTAGATCTCGAAGGAAAAGTCAATGGAGCTGTGGAAACCTGTGTTCTGAATTTTCATCGTTTTGACAAGTACCTAAACTTCTCGAACTCTTATATCGCTAGGGAATTCGATCCAAATGCGTGTGGTTGGGCATATGGAATGAATATATTTGATCTTAAGGAGTGGAAAGAGAAAAATCTCACTGGCATATATCATAAATGGCAGAACTTGGTGAGTCTTGCACCCGTATCCCCTTTGTGTTGTTTCTTTTAACGATTGATCGTCGGATTAATTGTGTTTGCGGTGGATAAATTAGATTACATACACATTAGTGACATAGATTTGGCAATATTGGTTTCAGAATGAAGATAGGCTACTTTGGAGTCTCGGAACACTACCTCCAGGTTTGATGACATTTTATGGGCTGACATATCCCCTCGAAAAGTCTTGGCATGTGCTTGGCTTGGGTTACAACCCGAGTATCAACCTCTCGGAGATTGAAAATGCAGCTGTTATTCACTATAATGGCAACATGAAACCTTGGATGGAGATGGCGATGACCAAGTATCGCCCCTACTGGACAAAGTACATGGACTACGACCATCCTTATATTCGCCAGTGCAACTTCATTAGATGAAGCTGAACGTGGATATTGCAGCTACAGGTCTCTCTCTCTCTCTCTCTCCCGCGTTGAAATTCCTTTACTTGGTTTACTGCATGACAACATGGGGCTGGGGAAATTTCACATGTTCATAACACAGCTAAATGCGTTTGTAATTCGTTCGAGTGGCTCTCACGGGACATTATGCATTATAATGCAGTGGAAAAAAGTTGTAATGTTAGCATGTAAGAAAATTCTAATTCCGATATAGTTTGAGTAAAAGATAGATTGGGTAGATTGGGAAGTAAATGCCACGTTCACTGTTCTTTCCATCAAGATCAACATTCCTTATCCTAAGATTCCCTACTCTGAATTCGATGAACAAGAAWATCTGTATGTTTGTAGCCTTGTAGGCATAACGCATAAGAAATGCATTCCTTCTGTTTCATTTCTTTTTTGTTTTTGGCTTTCCCAACCTTCAAGTACTCTTTTATCTTAGGTTACCATCTTTCTAGTTTTGCATTTTTTTTTTCATTCTTAATATGCTATTGAGTAAAAATTATAATGCCTTATGAATTTTTCATTACTAAATATTGTCTTTAATACAAATATGATATATTGATTAATCATACGTAAATATCTTTTGATTGTGTTCTTTTAAGTTTCTAAAATTATATTCAGCATGAAACCAATTTCCAATTTTTAATCTGGGAATTTATATTATCGGGGTTCAATTTTCTATAGTTGATCTAATATTAAATTCACATTTCCTATATTTTGAATTCTACGCTCTCCATTTCACTCTCCTTCTCTTATCCCATTTTCTCCAAGTGACTTTTCTCTTGTGCCCACCATCTCTTTTATATTTTTTTAATAAGAACACCAATTACCATCTTCATCCATCACTTTGCTTTTTTCCTTTTCCTCCCCCTTTCAGATCTTCTAATTCTTCAATCCAGTCTAGCGAATCTAAACCATAGGGTGGTTGGTTTTTGGCTGTACATTGATTATGGTTTATTCCATAATCTGTAGTTGGTATAGTAATTCAAAGGAGGATCTTGTTACCATTAAATCTAAAGCACCCCTCCCCCTCTCACTCTTTCCTCCAGCTCCCGCAAAGATCTTTAGAAGAATAACCTCAGAAGCCAGTAACCACTTCTAGGGAGCTTTCTTCTTATGAGAATTTGAGAGAGAAAATGGAGAATCTTGAAATTTTTTTGGGTCGGTGGTTGCAAAGCAAACGATCGAGTATATTCATAAATATCAGTTCTTGAAAAGGAGGAAAAGGTTGAATACACCAATACATTAAGGTGGCTCCGTTGTCAAGCTTTTGGAGTCTCCTTTTTTCTCGAGAAATAAAATTTCTTCAGCCTTCCTCAGCTGCACCACTAATCCACAGAGGAGAAACCAGAGGTCTGTTTGAGAAGAATGCCTCTAAGTTGTCCACCATTAATTTAGACAATCTCAGGAAAGTCTCGTGGGTTGTCACAGCAACATGCGGAGACAACACAACATTGTCAAGAGTAAAAAGCTGTTCGGGAATCTCAGGTTCATTCTCAAACACATCCAATCCAGCACCCCAAATCTCTCCTTGTAACAGACATCGAATCATCTCCTTCTCATCGACGATCGCCCCGCGACCAATGTTGATTATCACTCCATCTTTTCCTAAAGCAACCATCACCTCCCTGTTGATCATATGGCGGGTTTCTTCAGTTAACCCACAACAGATGATCAGGGCTTCACACTCTGCTGCCAGTTCATGTACATTGGAATAGTAAGAGTATGGAACTAATGGCTTTTTGGTCCTTGAGTTATATGAGATTCTGCACCCAAAACCCTCCAGCCTTTTCGCAACTTCACACCCTATTCTGCCCAATCCAACAATCCCAATTCGTTTGCCGCTCAACTGTGAAATTTTCCAACCACTAAGTTCATCAATCTAAAACATCCATATTCAACTACACCTTTTCCATTAGATATCAACTCATTAGCCATTGCTTAACAAATTAGGAACATCAAAATCTGTCGCATCTTTTGTTAGTTAGGTGATTGGAAACGAAAAATAAAGAGAAAATTGCAATAGTAGAGAATGCATTTTGACTTCACCTTTAAGCCGAGAGGAAAATTCACTTTCGTAGACCAAAGCCCTTGCCTCATGAACCGGTCTCCCGCCGACACTTTCCTAAGAACGTCGATTAGTAATCCGACCGCCATATCGGCAACATCTTCAGAGAACAAGTTTCCTGCATAGGCGACGGCGACCCCACGGCGGCGTAATTCCGGCAAGTCCAAGTGATCGACTCCGGCGCTGGCGGTGGCGACGAGCTTCAGCGACGGGAGGCAGTCGAGAATTGCAGAGGTTAGTGCGAGACTGCCACCTGGGATGATCAAGGCTTGGACGTATTGGGCATAAGAGGTGAGGAATTGGGGCAGTGGGAGTTTGGAAAGCCATGGTTTGAGGAAATGGAATCTGTTTGGGAATTGGGATTCCAGACACGAGAATACTGTGGGAGGACCTAGAACCAAAACTTGAGGAAGATCCTGGTCTTGGCTTTCGGGTGCCATAGTTCTTGGTCGTTGAAAAATTCTGCTGGATCTCTAGCTTAGGAAAGAAGTGAAGAAGACAGATGTCTTTTTGGACAAGACGAGGGTGGGATCAACCATAAACTCTGGGATAATAGTAACAACTACTTTATGTCAAAAAATATAATAATTACGACGACTAAGTGAATGGGGCCTATTAAATGTTATGATTTTCTTCTTTGAAAAAGCTTTCTTATACAACAAATATAGAGATTTGAACTTGGAACCTTTGACTTCTTTCAAAATAAAGAGTGATCGACAGCAGCTAAAACAATTTAACTAATTTACACGACTCAATTACATTTAAATTGCTTAACTTGGTTTACTGCATGACACGGGACTTGAGGGAGTTTCACATCACACAGATGAAGTGGAAAAAAATGTGGGTCGCACAGCATTCCCCTTTTGTAGAGACTTGATTGGCTTTCCAGCTTCATGTATTTTTCATTTTAGGTTACCATCTTTTTCAACTGTGTATTGTTTCGTTCAAAATTATGATTATTAATATTTTTGGAACTTGTTTAGCCTTGAGAGTTTGGATTGGAGAATTGGTTTCAGCCTCCAGTAAAATGACTAATTCCTCATTCTAACTTCTAAGACCGAAAATGAAATGTAGAAATATTACTTTATTTATGTAATTTAGTTCCAATTTTTCATCTGGGAAGAGCAGGGGTCGATTTTCTATAATTGTTCTAAATTAAATTTATATTTTCTATATTTTTAATTCTATGCTCTCTGTTTCTCTCTTCCCTGGCTTGCATTTGTGGGGTGCGTTCTCTAATTTAATTCTCTTTTCAAGGCCTTTCTTTCTTAAGAAAACAACACCAACAGCACCAATCATAGGGATTGGCCATGATTTTGATTGATGAGGTTGGGTTTTCTAATTCTTCAGAGTGATCTTGTTAATTCCAGATGTTACCCTCACATCTCCTCTCTCTCCACTAGTCCACGACTTAACACTACTAAAATTGTAAAAACTCCTTTTAATTTAATAGCTGAAAAGTACCTCTTACCCTTTTCCCCATCAGAAATTGAGAGAAAATAGCAAACAACTAGAGAAATATTGGTGCAGGGGGCTGGAAACACAAATGCCTTAGTTATACAGAGTGGGGCTCTCTATTCTCTAGTATCAAGTTGTGGGAGTTTCCCCCTTTTCTTTATAAACCAGCCTCCCTCAGCAGAAACTCAACTAATCCACAAAGAGAGACACCAGAGGCTTATTTGAGAAGAAAGCTTCCAAGTTGTCCACCACCAACTCACACAATCCCACAAAAGATTC
>NW_019104532.1:1195872-1272917 GCF_001995035.1 Momordica charantia | reverse complement strand
GCATTCAAATGTAGAATTAGTTTTTCAAATTTCAAATTTGTGTCTAATAAGTTATTTAACTTGAAAAGTATTTAATAGATCTTGAAATTTCAATTTTTGTGTCCGGTAGGTCCTTGACGCACTGTATTTTTTTAAATTCAATTTATGTTTAATAGATTCGTCAATTTTAAAAAATGTCAAATAGGCAAAAAACCTATTAAACATAAAACCGAAAGTTTTAGAGACCTATTAAACATACAATTGGAAGTTCAGACCTGTTAAACACAGAATTTAAACACAAATCTAAAAATTAACTCGTAATTTAATATTTAACTAATTAAAACAAAATTTTACCCTTTTTAAGGTCATCCCAAGTGATTCTTAAAAGAAAAGAGAAAAAAAAAAAAGAAAAGAAAAGAATTGAAGAGTAGAGACAAAAGGAATCAAGTCAAAAGAGTCTAGTCTTCTCTAAATAATGAATGATGATGCTTACTTTGTTGAAGGGGGTGTATTTGTTCATTCTCTAGTCATTTCAAAAGCTAAGAGTGAATATTATGGAAAAACAAAAAGGGTTGGGGAGGGGGCAATCAACCAACTCATAATTATAAAATTTAGAGCACCACACTTTCTTTTCAACACAAAAACAACACTAATATGCTTTTGTGTTGTGTACCATATGTCAAAAAGATAAAAAGAAGAAAAAAAATGAAATGAAAAGAGGTTTATTCAACTATATACAATTGCTCGAGATGATTAAAAGATGGGCGGAGTCAGAAATTTATCTGAAAAGAATAAAATATTCAATTATGTCATTTGTCATTAGCTCCATTACTTAAATGTTAACATGTAGCATCGAACTAAAAGGTAGACTAGGCTAGATAAATTAAGGGTGATCAAGTAGGATAAATACATTCGATGGAGTAGATAGACTTGAATACACTTTAAACCAAATTCCGCCCTACCCCACACTTTTACTTTAATCAATAAGCACACTCATTGCCAATATGCTGAGCTTAGGCACATATATACAATCAGAAGGTCGTGAGCTCGAATCCCCCACCCTACATGTTGTACTCAAAAAGAAAAAAAAAAGCACACTCCTTGAGCCACTTGTTGTCGCATCATGACAAATTTCAATAATCAGCCTACTCTCTCAAGTCACTTGCTGCCATGTCATGTCCCTCAATAATTCTACTCTCTTGTGCCACTTGTCGTCATGCACAGTACCACATCATCACTCGTTAGTCCAATATCAACGACAGAGACTTGTTAGAATCAAAATCAAAAGTATGATTGTAAACATCTTATATTAAGTTCAGGGACTAAATTTGTAGATTTTCATTCGTTCGGCTCGACAAAGATCGTCGTCGATAAAAAGAGAGAGTATGTGGGGGAAACTAGGAGCCAAGAGCAAGAGCACGTGATGGAAATGGAAGTGATTGGAAGAGAAACGAATAAGAGAGGCACATCATCCCCACCACCACAACTAGGGCCTCCCAATGCCAATGCCAATGCTTATGGGAAATTTTGGATTGAGATCTTGAGGAGTTGTGAGTGAGTTCGTGGGGCTTTTGGTCAGATTGGGTTTTGGGTTTCACTTTGCCGGCCCTCTACTAGACACTTGTGGCCCCTAACTGCCTCCTTTTCTCTTTTTTCTTCTTTCTCGTCCCTCGAAAACCTACTGTCAATGTTCGACGACCAATAATAAAAGAAAACCTAACTGAGTATTCAATTAATACTGATGTGATGTTTGTTCAAATCAACCATCTAGACATAAGCGTGATGACGACGAACGTGAATTTAGGGTTTTAGCGGAATTCTGATAATGATGTTTAATGAAGATAATACTTTAAATAACAATATAGTTGACTTGGTAAAATTAGAGTTGGTCACATTGTAGATTAGGGAGGTAGAAAGATACCGTGTTAGAATAAGTGGAATCTTTGTGTTGTGAGCTATGTCAAGCAGTTGACGAGAGAGGTAAAGATGTGTAATGTTTAGTAAAGGAAAAATTCTTTGGTGACTTCGACTAGACTTGGTAAAACATTAATATGACAGGCGTGTGACAATATCGAGCCAAATTATGTTGAACGTATATGAATTGTTACTAGTACTTAATTTTGTCGATGGAATTAGTTCGATCGAGCATGAGTTGTCGGGACAAGCAAAATTTGAGAGAAAGTGTGGCTAAAAATTCTCACACCATTGAAAATTATTGATTCTTTTGAAAATTCTTTTGTATCATTATCTCATTTTCTTTGTGATAAAGTGAACGATATTCATAGCCAAAAGTCATCATCTAATTTATATCTTGAAATACTTCACGTGCGTGGGGTCACACCTCATGTTTTGATCAAATCTTCTCAATTTTTGGTCACATTTTAGTAATTCAAATTTGAAATATTCAGTTTAAACAAGGACATTATGATAATTCCTCACTCCATTTGAATTCAAATTTCAAAATATTTTGAAAATTCATAAGGAAAAAAAAATGCAAAATCCACCTTGAACTTTTTATTTGAATTTTAAATAATTACTCTCAAAACTTAGGAAAAAATTGCAATTAAACTTTACCATCATAATCTTATTAGGTTGTCAATTGGAGTATAGCTCAATGGATAAGAAACTTATTAAGATTGAAATTTTGATCGCTCTTACATTTATTAAACTAAAAAATGAAAAAGTAAAAAATAACCTCATTAGATGCAATAAGAGAAATGGCAAATTATCTTTGAATTGTAAATTTTGTTTTAATGGAAGGAGCCGATGATTTAACATTTTTTTTTTGTTATTATTCAGGAGTCAGCGACTCTTTAGCCTTTTTTTTCGGGTATGCACACTGATCTCAAAGATATTCCTTGAAGTTCCAAGCCACCGAATAAGGTTTGAATATACTATTGTTAACAACTACTATATCAACAAATTTAGTTTGACGAATACAGACCTCTCGCTCTGATAACATTTTAAGGATGAATAAACCACTACTTAATCCAAAAGTTTAACCTGATGGGTTGGGTCAATTTAATTCATTTATAGATATCTAACAGTGTCAAATATTAGGATCGTTGCACTTTTAAATTTGTGTCAAATACATCATTGCCATTAACTCCATCAGTTTAGTGATTATGTGGTTGAATGAACTGTACTATTTAAATATTTTGTGACTATGACGTGTCAAAATAAAACTTACCACTCACGATAAATTTGGATGGACTAAGATTAGGGCTAAGTTTAAAATGGAAGCGGGTTGTAAGGTAAATTTTCAAAAATTTGGGCGGGTAAAATTAGTTAAAGTAAATTGGGGGTTGATTTAGGGCACACATTTTCGAAAGCTTGAGGCTAGCTTAATGGATGAAAGAATCGAGGGTGGGTAATTTTAAGGCAACATTTTGAGCGAGAAAAGTAAGGTGACCAAAATAAGTCAAAACAAAGATGGAATATAGAGGGAAGAGAAGACGATATAAATGAGAAGGAAGGGAGTCAGCCGTGCGTTTAGGGTTTATTAGACACAACATTAGAAATTAGGACCTGTTTGATAACGTTCCCGTTTCTTGTTTCTATTTCTTCATTTTTAATAAAGAAAAATGAATTAAATGGTTTCAACACCCATGAATGAAAGTATGATAAAACAATAAACAAATTAAAACAAATTATAAATGGGAACAAGAAACAAGAAACTTATTTTCGTTACTTCCAAAATTTCTATAAAATTTTGAGAATGTTCTAAAAAAAAGAGAAACAAGAAACATAATTAGTTGAAAAACACTTAGATTTCTTAAGAAAATTAGAAACAAGAAACGTGAACATTATCAAACGAGTCCTTAAAGACCAAGCAGATACAACTTCAAAGTTCAAAGACCTACAAGACATAATATTGAAAATTCAATGACTAAATTTGTAATTTAAATATATATTTTTTAGGATAAAATATAATTTGAACACCTGAGTTTTGAGGATATATTTCTATTTGGTCCTTAAGTTTCAAAAGATAACAATTTGGTCCACCTTTAGAAAATTCAATTACTAAATTTGTATTTCTCTTTCTCTCTCTTCTTTTCAACTTTCTCTCTCCTCTCCTTATTAGTTTGACTCCAAAGATATTTTAGAATTATTTTCTAAAAGTCGAGAACTAAACTACATTTTTTGAAACTTAGAACCCAAAAAGAAATCTATACTCGAACTCAGGACCAAAAATATGTTTTACCCATTTTTTTTAATATATTTACCTCATGTGTCAAGTTTTATTTGACGGATCATAGCCACGCAATCTTTAAAAAGTACAGGTGTACCATATGAACACTAAATTAATAGAGTTTGACAAAGTTAACGACATGAACCTATTTGACACAATGTTAAAAGTTCAAAAAGACGTATTTGACACCACTACTTGAAATTCATGGACTAGGCTTATAATCTAGCTAGAATTTTAATATAAAGTTTATAAACAAATATTGGACCGTACAAAACAAGATGAGTAACTAGGTTTTAGGTGCGTTGGGAATATCGCCTACCAAACTTTTAATCATTTCATGTGACATAAGAAAACCTTCTTAATTTTCTTTCTATTTTTATTTCCTATTACTTTAAACTTTTTAAGCAACATTTTTTTTCCCAAAACTAATCATTTCAATAATCTTCAAACACACTCAATTTATTTGTTCTTCTCAAAATTTAATTTAGCCTTTTTTATAGTATATTTGGAATTTTTTTTTTTTGGAAAATTGAATTTGTTGATCCATTGGTTATTTTGAATCTAAAGATTTATGAAAATGTTAAAATTATAGCAAAATGCTTAGTAAAGAAGTTTAATTTTTTGAAAGGGACATACAATTATGAATAAAATTGTTTCAAATGGAATAAATATGTGGCTTTTACCATTACTTATGCTTTACATCGAAAAATAAATTGGGTTCTTACTTATGCTTAAATTCTCTTTTTCTTAAAGAAAAAAAAAATTGTGTTGTGGAAAGCAATTGGTTTGAAAAATAAAAGTTAAAAAGAACAAAATAAATACGAGGTTAGTAAATAAGTAATTGGCCCAAAAGAGTAAATTTGTAATTTAAATATAAAAAATGATTTAATTTTAAATTAAATAAAAACCAATTTAAAGACTATTTTTGAGGTTGACTAAATTGAAAATAAATCTAAAATCATAAGGATCATAAACTTAAACTTTTAAAACTACCATTTTTTTTACATCCGTATGTATCCGAGTCAATTTGCACGCATTTCAATTAATCTCATGGGACAGTCGTCTGATCCTACAACATTTAGTATCAAGAAATCCATATAAATTAATTCTTAGGAGGTAGGTGGCCATCATGAATTTTGAGTCCATCCGTTCTCAATTTATCTTAATTTTTTTGGATCAATCAGCCAACCATGATTCAAACTTTTAAAATTACAGGAACTAAATTTATAAATGCATATTTTCCACTTTTCAAAGCTTTATATTTTTTTTTTGTTGTGAGCAATACTAAAGAGGGAATTGATTTGAAATAAAGGAAAGAGGGGGGTGGGAGAGATTGGAGTTTTTTTGGTTGATGTCAGTTGGAGGTAATTCAAAAGGGACCTAATGTTTAAGCAATGAGTGAATAGACCAAAAACCTAACCAAAAGATGTTTCATCTTTGTCTCCTCCATCACTCTCTCTCTCTCCCTCATACTCACAACACAATCTCCCTTCTCTCTCATCTTTAAAAAAAAAAATAATAATTTATCTCATCTTTTCTTCACCTCTATTTCACCCTATTTTGCTCGAGTATGGACGGAACAAACATTGAGATTTTAAGAGTACGTTTGATTGGCGATCTAAAAGTAGAAAGATTTAACAAAAAAAAATCGGTTATATTTCATGTTTTCAGTGTTTTTAGTATGTAATTAGTCGAATACATGTAAATGTTCTTAGTCGTAGAATCCGTAAAGGCAATCTTAATACCCTTTACAAGGATATACACTCACCCAATTGAATTAATTCTCTAAAATAATTTGGTTAAGTGATCAATCCAACAAAAAAAAACACTTAAATACTATTTTAGTGTTTGTACTTTACTTTCAAAATATTTATTTTGGTTTTTATAATTTTAACTTTTGTTTATTTTAGTCATTATACTTTTGAAACATTCGTTTTGATCCTGTAATTTAAAAAAAGGAACCAGGTCTCTTCATTTTTATTTTTATCTCATCTATTTCCATTAAAATTTTAACATGGCATTTCACTCACTGAATTCTTAAAATAAAACCATAAATTTGTATTATAAAGTTTCATTGTGTATAAAATTTTGCAAATAGTGACTAAAATGGTTTAAAGTAACAAGAACTTAAACAAACCTTTTGAAAGTAAATGGATTAAAATTAACAAAATTTGAAAATATAGGGATCAAAATAAACCATAACAAAAAATACAATAACCAAAATATCATTTAAACCTAATCTGAATAAGTTACCAAACACATCCTATATTTTTTTTTCTTTTCTTTCTAATACGCTCTTTAAATTTCTAGAGTCAAAAAGATTATACACATAAAAAAAAAAGTTAGAACGTAAAATTTCGTCCCCGATCCTAAACTTATGGCTGAGCATTTGCTCTCATGCTTTTTCATAATTTACCTATAATTGTCCTTTTCTTCTTCCTTTTTGCATTGGTGGTCCTTGTCAACTTCCAAGTCTCCATCTTAAAACTACTTCTTTGTGCCCTTAATTTTGTGATCTTTGATCAAGACATGTTTCCTTTTCATATCCATTCTTTTTTTTTTCCTTTTTTTTAATTATGGTTATTTTGAGTTGTAATCCAATATATAAAAGTCTTGCTTTTTAAGAAGTTTGTTATTTATTTTTATTTATTTATTTATTTTTTTTGGATGGGTTGGAAAAAGATAATTTTTCTTACATTTATGGGCTTTATTTATTATTTATTTTTAATAGCTTTTACAGCTCAACCATCACCATCTCTAAACTGTATTTGCATTTAGTTGTTCTCTTACCATTCTCTCTCTCTATTTTATCATAAATTTTTTTAACAATAATTTATGTTTTAGAGATATTTGTAAAATTCAAAAACTCACTCTTTCTTTACTTTCTCTATTTAGCGGGCTCACTTCGAATAATTTGGACTCTCTTCGAGTTCGGGAAAGATTTTGGATTCAACAACAATAAAAATTAATTTATATATATAACATTTAAAAAAAAACTTGTTGTCCATTTTTTTTTACAAATTTAGTTAAGAATTCAAAAGTATTTTGGAATTGGGTGAAAAATAAAGTATATAATATACCTAATTTGTAATAGTAACAATAAAAAGAATGAAAGAGTTGTTTTCAAACCATGCCTTAAATTTCTTCCTTAATTTCTGTTATGGGAAGATAAAAGAAGAACAGACCAAACAACAGGAGAGGGAAGTTGGGCCGAGAGAGGAGCGGGCTCACGATGCCGGCCAGGTTTCGGTGTCGAGACCTTCTCGGCACCGAGGTGTTCTCGGCCAACCGGCCAGGAACATTAGTGGTTCTCCTCAACCCCTGTGCAGCCTGATTCGATTCTACCCTGTCTTGACCCTTGATCCGATATTAAGCCCACAACGAAACGCACGAGCCCAGGAGTCCAGATGTCCTAAGCATACTAGGATTTGACTTATGTAAATCCTAAAAGGATTGAGATTCAACTTCTAATTAGAGGGTGAACCAAACCCTAGAAGTATGCCAAAATATCTTACTTTCTACACTTGACTATTCTGATTCTAACTTAAGTATCGGAGCTTGTGTGGTAAGAGTCACACCGATCTTAGTGCTATTTTGTTTTGCAGGTCTCATCGATACTTTTTATTCTAGAATATTGGTGCAAATTTGTCATAATCTCAGGAGGCTAAATTTATGCCTTAACAATTTCAATTATTATTGATTTCCTCATTCGATGAAAGGATATTGCATGATAATTATCAACAAACCACATCTCATTAGCCTTATATTGTGCATTTTAAAAGAAAAAAAATAGTGAGGAAATTGATTCTACATGTTGAGAAACAATTGGAAATTGATTATGCATGTTGAGAAATAGTTTATGTATAGAAGCGAAAATGACTCAAATGCCCTAACTTTAATTTTACTTAACCCATAAAAAACAATTCTAAAAAAAAATTCATATAGACGCATTACATATAATTTATAAGTGTTAAATAGGTAATTTAGGTAGCTATCTTCGACCAAAACCAGAAGATTGTAAGTATATTATATATGGGAGTGTCGTGGGGTTAGAGCAAGTTGATAATATCTCTCATTTCCTAAATTATATTTTTTTAGGAAATCAGAAGATGTTTCAAGTTGTAGCACTACGACGCTCTAAGATACTCGCAAGCAGGTCTTTGATTACTTGAGCGATTGAGTTCCAAATCAATTATAATTGAATTTGATTAAGCAGTTTCACTTGATTAATGAGGATATTGAAGCTTTAGACGAAGATAATACTTGGATTGGGGACATTCATGTTTATCTAGAAAACTTCATCGAAAATTCTCTCTCGTTTCACTTGATTAAGAGTTTGAACCTCCAAATTCAATAGAAGGAATAGATGTCAAGTACCGGTGAATCATGCTCTCATGTTGGTAGAGATCATGATCGTTTTAGAAACATATATAGAAAATTTAAAAATCTCGAAATATTCACCTATGCATGGACTCTAAGTAATATGAAAATTACTTTCTTTTTTATAAAAAGAAAAAGAAAAAAATTCACTACATTTTAGAATAGTGTTATTTACTTGAATATTAATGTTTTTAGGGAAAAAAAATAAGAATAATGTATGATGAGAAGATGTAAAGAAATATTTGAAGTTACATATCTCTAAGTTATGAAATGAGTCATAATTTCTGTTGAATAATTAACATAAACGAATGACTGCTATAATTCTTTAACAAATATTTTAGAGATAAAAATATAAAAATTTAAAAACAGAACTTTTAGAATTTTAGGAACCAATCAATTCTTTTTCATATGAATTAACCATAAATTAGTAAATTACTAATTGATGTTAAACAAATTTTTAAAAATCTAGGAACAATGACGCTAGATAGTGTCTTAAATAGTTGAGCTATACTATATTGACATGTCTAATCAACTTGATATATTTTGTCGATTTAAACATAGTTAAAATGGTTAAGACATTAATAACTTCATTTTAAAAGTTGAAACGTTTGAATTCTTCTTTCCATATTTGAACTATAATACTAATATATATATTAACTTCATTTTAAAAGTTGAAAAGTTTGAATTTTCCATTCCATATTTGAATTATAATACTAATAATTTGTATAAAAGAGAAATTGTGTATAAAAGAGATTACTAGAACTATATTCTCTAAATATGGGGAGACTAGCAAGAGAATTTGTACAAAAATAGACAATAAATGAACAAAAAAATACATGTGGTAGAAGGGAAGAAGGACAACCCAAATCTATGTGGAAATAAATGAGTCTAACTCACCTCAAAGCGAGCATAGCTCACCGGTAATTGACATATACTTTAGTCATTATACTTTTGAAATGTCTATTTTTCGTCTATTTCTTTAAAAAAAAAAGTGACAAATTTGGTCAATATTTTCAAAATTTTAACACAATGAAAATGTGTAGTACAAATTTCTTACCATATTTCAAGAAAATTAGTGTGGAGTGTCGTGTTAAAATTATGAAAAAGAGGAAAATGAAGGTACTAAAATGATCAATCTTTTATCCTACAGAGACCAAAATGAACGCTTTGAAAGTTCGATGACTAAAATTGAAAGTACACGAACTAAAATAAAAGTTTTAAAAATATAAAAACCAAAATAAATCAAAGTAAAAAATATAGGATAAAAATAGTATTTAAACCATATCATTATTACTATTATTATGTAAAGGATATGAGGAGATAGGTCAAGTGTTTTGAGTTTAGTTTTTTAATTGTTGTGTTCAGTTTATTGGGCCATTTATAAATGACTATTGTGGACTCCTTTTTCTTCTTAATTTTCTTTTCCTTAGTTTTTCTTGGGCCTTAGAGAACAGCCCATAAAAGTTCCTAACCCTACATAAGATTTTCCTTTTTCTTTTATTTTTTTAGTTTAGAATATAGTAATATAAATATGGGTCGGGATTTGAACATTTGACTTACAAAATAAAGCTATAAGTTGTGTTCGGGTTGACAAACCTACTTTGAAGTTTGAAGTATTGTACAATTACATCAATGTTGTCAACATCGTTTATTTTGTTTGAAATTTCTAGACATACAATTACGTCAACAACTCAAATTGAGGCTTGATTGAGTGAATTTGTCACTATTTTCCGCTAGCTAGCTATATTAGAAATTACATATGGTGAAAAGTTCGTTAGAAAATACACGTGTGAAAAGAAAGATTATTAATGTCAATCCAAACATAGTTTAATGAATAAGACACCTATTACCCTATCAAAAGTCAATGGTTCAATCTACTAAATCCGCATTTGTTGAACTAAAAAAACAAACGGTAGTTTGAAAAATCTTTCTTACTACCCTTCGGCGCCATTCATTGTTTGTCACAGTAGCATTTAAGAATGATGTGAAGTTCATATAACAGAATCATAAAAAACTGACTTATGTGTTAAATTGTGAATAGGAGTATTAAATGATATTAGAAATTTTTTCGAAAATACGTGCATATCGTAGAAAGAAGTCCGTGAGAGAAAATGTATAAAGAGAGAAGTTAGTGAGAGGAAGCGCGTACCAGAAAAATTTAAGTAGAGATCCAAGTGATTTTTTAAATAAGGAAGAAAGATTTATTTTATTGATCAATGGCGGCTCAAGATGATATGAGAACTTAAATAAAACTTTGATAGAGACTTTAATATATTAGTTTAGTACCACGTGTCACGTAATAAAAATTTTAATTTTATTCATTACAAAATAAATTATGTAATTAAATTAGTACGTGCTTCAAATTTATAAAAATACCAAAAGTTTGTTAAATTTATTTTAATTTGTATAATTGGTATAATGGTAAAAATATAAGATTAAATGTAATTATTATTAATAAAATAAGTTAAAAATAAAAATGATAAACAGGATATTTAAATATAAAATGTGAATCAAATCAATTATTAATAATTATGATATCTTATTAGATTTTAAATTAATTTATGTATTATAATTTGTCTATGTTTTATATTTTCTATATCATTTACATTTTTAACTATTTTCTTGTTTATTATAATTAAGATATATATTTAAATTTCTTAATTATTTTCTTAATTTTATTAACATACCATTTTAAAATTGTTGTGGAAATAAATTGAACACACAAATTTACAGTGAAAGAAAATGAAAAAATTATAACAATTTTTGCATTCCAAAACTATCATATTCTATAATTAAATATACGTATATATAAATATTTAATTAGAGTTAATTTATGCACATTAACTTTTCACATTATAACTTTTCACATTCTATTTTTTTTCTGAAAAATATTTTCATATTCTATTAATTTAATCTGTTCAAGTATATATAAATTACATTATCTTGTACAATATTTTTATTAAAGTTTAGATTACATTTTATTGTTTTTAATATAACAATTTAAAATATTATATAATTTTTTTTATATTTTCATTTTGAAAAGATTATTTTACTTAATTTAGCCTCCTTATTTTTTTTAAATTATCTTGTTTGTTGAGTTAAAATTATAAAGATTTTTTAATCTTTTTTTTTTATGTTATACATTATCATTTTCCACCTCAATAAAGAAACATTATTTTGCTATTTTGATTTTATAGTATAATTATATTTATTATTTGAAAATTCTTTTAACTTTAAGGTGAATGAAATGGAAAAAAAAGTGTATTACAAACTTTTAAAGATTATTATTATTGAGAAAGTTAATTTACTATTTATAATTAATTAAAAATTTTGTAAGGACATCATTTTTTCTAAAAAAAAGTTTATGATTAAAATACATTAATTATAAAAGAAAAAGAAAAAACCCAAAGTAACAAAAAAAAAACATCTAATACCCTATCTATGGACTCATTGCTTAAAATAAAATTGCTCACTTGATAATTGGTTGACTAATATTATTATTCAATGGGGTAGAAATTTAGATCATTTGCATTGCACGGAATCAATCAAATACCGCCAGAACAAAAAAAAATATTGGCACTGTGATCAATAAAAACAAAGAAAATTATTATAACTATATATCAAAAACCGAAATTTCTAACGTGAATGGTCATGGGACTTCGATTGCTAGCTCGCTTATCAGATCACCAATTTTCTTGACGGTATGCCTATTGGAATCTCTGATACTTTCAACCTCATGATTGTACTCTAGAATCGCCATTGTAGAGACAAAAAGTCGTGGCTCCAACAAAAAATATTTCATCACAATGTGGAATTGTAACGACACATAACCTAGGATTCAAGATATAGATCCATCATGTGCTTCCCTTGCAACATGAATATGTTACCAACGTCTTGAGATGTCTTTCAAGATTGAAGCATTCTTTGAGAGCACTTGAATGGAGGTCTAAATGTTTGTAAACAAAATGGTGAAATAAAACTTAATTTATATAGGTAATAGATGATTAAAAGTTACAAAACTTTAAAAATTCCATTATGAATTGTAATTAAAGTAGCTTTTTAGCAAAAACATTCTGCATTCCAACCTTTTATATTCCATATATTTAGTATTATTGATAATTTATTATTAACAAATTAATTTACTATAAATTATAATAGTTAGCTTAACTTATATTATAAATAAAAAATTTATTTTATTTTATTATTAAATTAAAACGGTGGTTAGCAAACTTCTCCCATTTTTAAATAAATGCTCCTTTTAATATAAATTAAAATTTATTTTACTTTATACATTAAAATTAATTTGAGGTTTTGGTTTGTAATTAAGCAAAAATTATATAATGGTCCTAAAATATTTCTTAAAAATGGTGCCTTTTTAATATATATTATAGAATAGAATATAGATATAGATTATAGATAATATATAATTAATTTTAAAACGAACTGTGAAAGAAAAAAAAGATATTAGAAAAATTTATGTGCTCATTAATTATGATTTTTTTATTTTCGAGAGAATTATATATATTATTAGTTTGTATTCTTCCATACTATAAGAAAACTTCTGTATAAAAAAAAACTATAAGAAAAATTTATGAAAAAAACATTATTTTATATTTAAAATTAAAATAAATAGTAACAATAATATTATAATATATACACTATATATTATATTTATATGAAAAATGTGGGGTCTTCTCAAAATTGGGACTGACTTTAGGCAATCGGGCTCTGTTACTTATCAAAAGTATTTTCGCATGAGGTTTAGTTATGAAATCAAAACTTCCAAAAATTCTAAAAACAATTTTTCGTAGATAAAAGGCACTGCCAACATCACCTTACTACATCAAAACGAACATAGCTCAATAGTAATTGGCATATGTCTCCAACCAAAAGGTTGTGGCGGTAATTGACATATGCTCCAACTATAGGAGATTCCTCTCCAACATGTTGTACTTTTAAAACTTATAAGTTCGATCTTCCACCCTACTAAATAAAAACTAAACTCAAAATTTAGAGATCAAAATAATATTTTACCACCTTTTTTGTCCATCTCTCAATAAAGACGATATATAAATTGGTTAAAATATTTATTGAAATGATCCCTATATATTTTTCTTGCCATACCTCGTATCTTTGACTATTTTAATTTCATCTCTATACTTCCAACAAGATTCACAAATATTATTTAGCGTCCATCTTTTTCTTAAGAGTTACATCAACATTAACGTGAGTATCGTACTAACTTCATCAATGTACTAACTAATAATACATTACCGTTCTATTAACTCAGTGAACATATAACTACTAATCTGAACATTGTGAGTTTGAATTCTCATCCTCGCCCACATTAAATAGAAAAATATGAACATAGTAGATATTTGTGGACATGAATATCGATGGTAACATTATTTATCTCCTTGAAATTTGGAGGTTGAAATATCATCCGAGTTAATTGTACAAGTACTTGAATTTATAAAATAAGTAGAATTTGTGAAGGGAGGAAGCTCTCATCTCTGACCTCTGTAAGTGCCAAAATGCTCATAAAAAAAACGATAACTGTCGTAAAATAAAATCAGAGTTTGCTGCTGTTCTAAGAATTTGAGATCCACACCCACTTGATAATAATTTGGTAAAAATGGCTTCAACATTCCTTTCTAATTCTCAGAGATGATTCAGATCTTTCCCATAAGCCCTAATTCTTCCTGCTTGGATCCGTCTCCTTTTTGATCCTTCCCATCAGCTCCCAATCAAGTCTTCACTGAGGAACAGAGCAAGATGTATATGGCGTACGGATGGCCGCAGGTCATCCCTCTTGAATCTGGGCTTTGCCCCTCTTCCCAGCAGATCGTATACCTCAAGGTCGTTAATCGTATACTACTCGTCGTCTCTCCCACTCACCTCGAGCTCTGGAGCTCGGCCCAGGTACCAATTCATGTAATTCTTGTGCATTTTTGTACGTTCATGTTCGTCTAATTCACGGCTCGGTGAAATTTTGGTCCACAGTGAGGTAGTGGTTTTTGGGTTCGACATTTGATTGCGTGTTTGTAATTGGGATTTTGTTGTAATGGCATGCGGTTTACAGTTTCTGCCATTTTTCGCTTCTGTTTTTGGTAATGGAAATTGTGAATTTCGGATTTTGACATTGGAATATTTGGGTTTGTCTGGAGCTCAGCATAGAATAAGGTTGGGAAAGTACAAGCGGGATTCAGATTCTGTGCAAAGGGAAGGAGAGAATATGCAGGCCGTGTGGAGCCCTGATACCAAATTGATCGCCATTCTTGTAAGTGTTCCGCCTATTTTGAATATATATTTCCTTCAGCAGTCTCATTTATTCAAAGTGAATATTTCTTGTGTAAATTGTAATGCGATCCTTATTTCAGTTCAGTATTCTCGTATTGCGTAGCTAGGAGTATAGATGTCGCACCAGCGCTGTTAATTTAATCTATCCATTAGCATAACATTATGAGATTGTAAAAAGAAAGCATTTGTTAAACCCCTTTATAGCATTTGCAGGAACTTACGCCTGCATGTTGATATAGCATAGAATGGTGCCTTGAATGGAATTTGGTTGAGGTTATATTCATCCAATCTATTAATAGATATCCTCCTCCTATGCTTTGATTGCATATTGGGTTTTTATTATTTTAATAGTATAGGCATTTTTATTTCTGACTTGTATTCAACAATAGAGATATGATTCTGGCTTTTCTTTGGCATGATTAAAGTTTTGGGGCAGTTAAAATACTTTTGGTATTTCATTTTTAAACTTCAATTTTCGTATTTTTTGGTATGTCTTTGGATTTGCTATTGTAAAGAGTTAATGGTATGGAGGCCCACAAGGGGCAACCTGGTTGGCAAAGGCTTGGGGTCTCTTAGTCGTACTTGCTGAGAGGTCTCAACGTCGAATCTTCTGGTGAACTTGATACCAAAAATCCTTGATGTTCTTGGGGCAGAGGGTATAGGAGAGCAAGCTTTGACTCCTAGTCATAAAAAAAGAGTTAATGGTATGGTGAAAGGATTTTGTGTATCCATTATTTTGTTTAGAATTAAATGCAGGTGTTCAACTCATTTGCTTATACCTTTACATTTCCAAATCTAATAATCTAATTTTGTTTGCAGACCTCATCTTTCTTTCTTCACATCTTTAAGGTCCAATTCACCGACAAAAAGATACACATTGGAGGAAAACAACCCTCTGGCTTGTTTTTTGCCACCATCTCTTTGGTTCTAAGCGAACAGGTGCCTTTTGCAGCGAGGGACTTGACAGTGTATGCACTCTTCTAATTTTGATAAAAAGGCTATATCTTGTTTTCTATGCAACTGAGTTACCAGTCTTGCTAAAGAGAAACCATTTAGCAGTCTATGGAACTTATAAAAGTTTTGTTGTGTTTTATGTCAAATGGTTTAAATCCTCAATTTGGCAGTGATAAACTTTCATAGATGAAGGAGGTACAATCGGGAGGTGGTGAAAATTCCAACTGGAAGTGGAACGGATGAAGCTTCATTCTAAAGACAAATCTATGTATTTTCAACCAAACATCCTAAAGTATAGCCGTAGGCCTATAGGTTCATAACCACCATCAATCTCTTTACACAATGATGCAGATGCCGTACAAAAACTTATTCAAGATATCACAACAATTGGAATATTTGGTCTTGGAATACCATAATATTAAAAGATGTTGCTCAATAGAAAGGATATCTGAAGACTCATGAACAAGCAGAACATTTAAATTCCTATTCATTCTCTTGTAAGGTTTACCTTCTTAAGATTGAAAAGAATTTCAAGGGTTCCTATTTTCAATAAGCCATTAGCATTATTCTTCTTATAGCTACTGACCAAGCTAAGTGACGTGATCTTTTTAGGAACATGAATTTTCAATAGTTCTGAGAAATAGAGGTTAGTGGGTAGAAGCAAAGTAATTAAAAACTTCAAGGAGGATATTCAAGACTAGGGTCCACATTCCTTTATTTGTTATTTACAAAATAAGTACAATCTCTTGTATGATAGAACTATATCTTGAGTTGTTACATTATCCAAGACTAAAGTAAGGAGTCAAATATTAGTGATTGTTGCGACTTATTCAGTTATTCTTCCTAAACAGTTTTATGGTTTTAGCCCTTTCTTGACCATTGCAGATTTGGGTATCTTTTTGTAAGCCCCTTGGTTTATAGAGGATTCCTCTGTTGTATAGTATTTGGTATTATGAAATGGTTTCTTATCTTTAAAAATAAGAGTCAAATATAACAATTGTTTATACTGACTAATTTTGGATCTTCAAGCTACCTTTCCGAGCTTTAAAAACCAGTTTAGATAACTTAGGGTTCTATTTGTACTTGATCTCTTGGGCCTGATACATCACTATGGCCTTCTATTCGGATAGTTGGGAATGCATTAAGGAGGATCTATGGAAGGTTTTTAGTGGATTTTATGAGAGAGGGGTTATCGATGCCTCCATGAATTCTAAAAAGGTCAAATTAAGGGTCAAGGACTTAGTCTGTTGATGAGTCTTTACAAGATCATTGCTAAAACATTGGTGGATAGATTGAGGAAAGTTCTTCCTAGCACTATCTCTAACTCACAAGGAGCGTTTATTAGATCATTGCTAAAACATTGGTGGATAGATTGAGGAAAGTTCTTCCTAGCACTATCTCTAACTCACAAGGAGCGTTTATTAAGGGAAGACAAATTTTGGACCAAGTGCTGGTGGCCAATGAGGTATCAAGAATTATGTAGAGGAATCAGGAATGGGTGATCTTCAAGATAGATTATGCAAAATCTATGATCATGTTGAGTGAGACTTCTTGGATAGAGTGCTTTGGAAGAAAGGGTTTGGGTTCAAATGGAGAGCTTGGATGTGGAGCTGTATAAGAACAATTAACTACTATATCCTAGTCAATGACAGACCTAGAGGTAAGATTTTGGGCTACTAGAGGTCTTAGGCAAGGCGACCCTCTGTCCCATTTCCTCTTTAATTTGGTGGTTGACATCCTTAGCAGACTAGTCTCAACTGGAGTGGAAAAGGGTGCGCTATTAAGGGTTTTAAGGTGGGAAAGGATAACATCTTTCTCATCTCCGGTTTGCAAATGACATTTTTTTCTTCTTCTTCTGCTCTAGCCAGGAAAGGTTCTTCGTTAATCTTAGTGGTCTTCTATCCTTCTTTGAGTCTATTTTGAGCCTTAAAGTTGAGATTAATAGAGGAAAAAGTTTGGTCCTCGGGATCAATTGCGACCTTTGTGTCTTCTCTGGTGGATTCTTTTTTTTTTTCTTTTTGGATAAGAAACAAAACTTTCATTATCAAAAGAGGCGGTACAAAAGCTGGGAGATGAGATATCCCCTCAGGCCATGATATTACAAAAAAGACTCCAAATTGGCAAAGATTTGAGAGACACCAGAATTACAAAAAACTTTTGTACTAGCAACCCATGAAGAGGCGAAAATTTTAACACTTTCCCAAAACATCTTCCTATCCGTCTCTTCCCCTCGAACGTTCTCTTGTTTCTTTCAAACCATAGTCTCCACACCAAACCAACCACCCGAGAGTCCACAGAAGCTTCGCTTGCTTTTTAAGAAAAGGACCTTGAATAAGTTGAAGGATCGCATCAGAAGCCGTTTTTGGAAAGCACCAACTTAACTTGAAGGAGAAACAATTTGAGCTCTTATCTTTGGTGGGTGGTGAGGTGAGTAGCCTTCCTTCATCTTATCTTGGCCTCCCCTTGGGAAATAATTTGAGGAGAATGTCACTTTAGAACCCTTTGTGAAACAATTCGAGGAGAATGTCACTTTAGAATCCTGACTTGGCAAAGGTTCGAAAGCGTCACTCCTCTTGGAAAAAGGCTTTCTTTTCTTAAGGGGTAGACTAACTCTCATCCAGTCAATCCTAAGTGGGATCCCGACCTACTTCCTATTCTTGTTTCGAGTTGGGTAAGTAAAAAGATTGAGAAAATCATGAGGGACTCCTTATGGGGAGGAGTTGATGAAAGGGGTGGCTCCCACTTCATTAGGTGGGAGACCGTTTCATTTCATTTGGGGGGTTTGAGCATTGGCAACCCAAGACTACATAACAAGGCCCTGTTGGCCAAGTGGGTGTGGCGATTCTTTAAGGAACTAGATGCTTTATGACAAAGGATTATTATGAGGAAATATGGTTCATGCCCCTTTTGAGTGGGTCTCAGCTTATGGGTCTAAAGGCTATTCAAAAAGCCCCCAGATTTCTTTTTATTCAGGTTTCCCCCTCGTTCTCACAATTTGTAAAATGGTCTCTTGGCGAAGGCACATATATTTATTTTTTGGAGGATTGTTGGGTTGGAGACAAGCCTCTTTGTGCTTCGTGCTTTATTCCCTCGTTTATATCATCTTTTTGAGAAGAGGTTGCATTCGGTGGCCTCTATGTCTTCCCCAAGTTCTAATTTATCTATTTTGTTATGCTTCTGTTGTCCTTTTCGACCAGAGGGACAGTGGAACTGTCTGCCTTTTTTCTCTTCTGGGTAATGATAGATGGGTGCAGAAAGGAGGGATGTACATTTTTGGGACCCACACCATTTGTGGGGTTTTCTTGTAGCTCTCTATTCCAGATCTCATTTGCTCCTTCGTCCCCTCTAGATGTCCCTTCTTTCTCCTCTCTTTTGAAGGTTAAGATCTCAAAGATGGTCAAAGAAAGTTTTGCATGGGAGAGTTAACCCTTGGATTGCTTAGTGTTTGGCCCCAATGCTACTATCTGTGTAAGCCGCATTGGAGGATCTTGTATTATTTGTGAGTGTTCATTTGCTCAGGCTTTACGGAGTCATTATGCGCCGGATTTTGGGATCTTGTAGGCTCATAATAGGGATTGTTGTTCTATGTTGGAGGAGGTTCTCCATTTTCCTCCTTTTGTGATAAGGACATAGTTCTTTGGCAGACTTGTTTTTTTATTTTTCATTTTTGTTATTTTGTGGGGTTTATGTATTGAAAGGAATGGTAAAATTTTGGATTGGAGTCTGTTTGTTGGCCTGGACTCCTGCTGATTTTTTTTATGACATTGTATTTTCTTTCATGTTTCTTAATAAAGGGTTGATTTCTATCAATGAAAAGTTCGTTCCAATGTTCAAAACAATAAAGGATTGATTTCTCATTAAGGAAAAAAAAAGATTGTACTTGCTTCTTGGTATCTTGAAGTCCACACTAGAAACAGACATTTCAATTGTAGTTGATATCAAGTAGATTTCTTACTTGAGGTTGGCCATTTGTCTTTAAGTACATACAGCTGCTGTAACTATTTTCTTGCTTAAAGAAATATAGTCTTAAACCTTAATCAGTTGCTGCATACATATTTTATGTGTTAAGGCTTGTGGACTCAAGTATAAAGCCTTAGGTGGATCCCCAGGGTGCTAGAGTGGAATCTAAGGCTTTCATTTTCCTACATTTTTTCTTATGACTTTTGTTCCTGTTTTCCGCTGTGAACAGAGATCTAGAATCTGGTTCAGACTCCAAGAGCCACCATAACCCTACTAAAAATCCTAAATATCTAACATGGAACCCTAGAATTATCCTTATGAATTTTCTATCTGTTATCCTGCATCATTTTATAGCTGGAAATTCTTTAATTGAAACTAAAGAAATGGTAGGATCTAACTCGAGGTTAATATATCAATGAAAAGTTGGATCTTGTTAAAAAAAAAAAAACTCGAGGTTAAAACACGGGAAATAGTACTTTAAGCATAGCCTATACACATAAGGAGAGGAAAACAAAAAGGAGGATTTCCACTTCAATTTTCTTCCAAAAGATAGTTATCCTTCTCATTCTTCAAGGAAAGTTTGTAAGATTCGTGAATCGTTTTAACTAGTGACATGAATAATGCAGCCCTTTAAGACTTGATTTCCGAAGACTTGAGTAAGTTTGAAAAATAGTTTTTCTTCTCATTCTTCAAACCATCATGAGATGACCTAATGGTCAATAAGGGCCAAGGTAAATAGCAAAGAGCTTAGAGGGAATTGGTTCAAACCATGTGGCCACCTACCTAGGATTTAATATCCTACAAGTTACCTTGTCAATCAAATGTAGTATGGTTAGGCGGTTAACCCATGATTAGTCGAGGTACACACAAGTTGGTTGGACACACGGATATCAAAAAAAAAAAAAAGCAGCAATTGAGCAATTTAATTAATAATGAACACTTTTAAATGTAGAATTACTTCACCGATATCCTTAAATGGATTAATACTGTAGGACTTGTTGCATCCTTTTTCCTTTTGAATTAACTTATTAGAATTCAATATCATTGTTAGTTCCTTTATGTTAATGATATCTGCTACCATGCAATTCTTATTTATATTTATGTGTGTGATATATTATATTGATAGATTTTGAATTTTAATTTGTTTCTGCAGTAGCAACATAGTAAGTGATAGCAAGCATATGTTAATTGGGCTTTCCAGTGGATCTTTATACAGTATATCCTGGAAGGGCGAGGTAATGTGAATGTTTCTTTGGAGTAGTTATTAACTACTTTTTAGATGCATTCTATTTCTCATATGGTTTGTTTTGCTAATCATCAATTTTCTTGTAGGCTGAATTGCCATTATTTTTTCAATTTTTTTTGTCTGCGACTTTCTTCTGTAATATCTTTCTTAAACAGTTCTATGGAGCCTTTAATGTTGATCTTCATCCTCATGATCACAATGAAATTGGCCTACCATCTCTTCCTCTGGATAATTGTCTTGCATATAAAGGTTCTCCAAGGATTCTCAAGTCCAATAATGATGTCTTTCAAAAGTCTGCTATCATAAAGTTGGACCTTTGTCTTCCTCTGAGGATGCTCCTTGTGCTTTACTCTGATGGAAAGCTAGTGCAATGTTCTGTAAGCAAGAAAGGCTTGAAGCACACCGATGCAATTAGAGCTGAAAAAACATTTGGTTCTGTGGATGCTGTCTGTACATCAGTAGCTTCAAATCAACAAATTCTTGCAGTTGGAACCAGAAGAGGGGTCGTTGAATTATATGATCTGGCTGATTCTGCCTCCCTCATTCGTTCTGTTTCTTTGCATGACTGGGGGTAAGCTTGGAGTTATCCTTCTTCAGAACAAAGAAATTGCACCATCGAGAACTGATGTCAATTTCTGTAGATTATCAGGATTAAAACTTTCATTGCTTGTAAAAATTGTTTATTGCTTTAAGGATGGACTCTCCTTTAACGTTGCTGGTTTATTCACCATGAATTTGAGGGGTTCAAGAATTTCCAGCACTAATTCATTGTATCTAAGATGATTTTGACATTATGCAGATATTCTGTAGAGGACACTGGTTTTGTTAGTTGCATTGCCTGGACGCCAGATAATTCTGCTTTTGCAGTTGGGTGGAAATTAAGAGGGCTGGCCGTATGGTCTGTTTCTGGTTGCCGTTTGATGTCAACAATCCGCCAAGTTGGCTTAAGTTCTGTATCTTCTCCAGTGGTAAAGCCAAACCAGGAGTGTAAATATGAACCTTTAATTAGTGGTACCTCACTGATGCAGTGGGATGAATATGGTTATAAGCTTTATGCTATCGAGGAAAGATCTTCAGAAAGAATACTTGCATTTTCGTTTGGGAAATGTTGCCTTAACGGAGGTGTTTCTCGCACAACACATATACGGCAAGTAATATATGGTGAAGATCGAATGCTCATTGTGCAATCAGAAGATAGTGATGAACTTAAAATGCTTAATGTTAATCTCCCAGTTACGCACTCAGATAACCAGCTATTTTAATCTTTTATTTATTTAATTATTTATTTATGTGCATCTCTGACAACATTTATCCTGGTCCAGGTTTCTTATATCTCTCAAAACTGGCCTATCCAACATGTTGCAGCTAGTGAGGATGGAATGTATTTAGCAGTTGCTGGCCTACACGGTCTAATCTTGTATGATATTCGGTTGAAAAAGTGGCGTGTATTTGGAGATATCACTCAAGAACAAAAAATCCAGTGTGAAGGTTTATTATGGCTGGGAAAGATTATAGTGGTCTGCAATTACATTGAAGCTTCTAACACGTGAGTAACTATTTAAAATACTCTTCTTCTGGCCACAACTAATCCATATTGAAATTTCAGTTTTCAGCTTGGTCCAGTATGGATGGCTTGCTTAAATGGTCTGAATTACTGAATTGCATGCCTACTTTGTTTAGACAGGAGCAATCACAGCGCCTGTGTTTGATTTTACCTTTGTTTTATGGTCTATGGTATACAGCATCCTTCCTCCTACATTTGGCTACAATTTTTATGAATGGACAATTTTCCATTTCAATTTTGTTCTACGTGTATCTTGAGCACATATTTATGTTCCTTTATTATCACGATCAATCTGTTTCAGGTACGAGTTACTTTTCTTCCCAAGGTATCACCTTGACCAGAGTTCTTTACTGTGTCGGAAACCACTGCTTGCCAAACCAGTAGTGATGGATGTATATCAAGAATATATACTAGTCACCTATCGACCATTTGATGTTCACATTTTCCATTTGACATTACTTGGTGAATTGACATTATCTAGTACTCCAGAATTACAGGTAAAGGAATATTTCCAACTACTCTGATTTGAGAATTTATTTGAGAATGGTAATAATTTCTGGACGTGCTTTGTTCTCAAGTGCTAGATTGCCTTTGAGTGACAACATTTTGATTACTTAATTCTTCATTCATTTTTTAAGTGATAAAATGACAAACAGCTTTCTACAGTAAGAGAACTGTCAATTATGACCGCAAAGTGCCATCCAGCATCAATGCGATTTATTCCTGAACAAATTCCGAGGGAAGACATTTCAAATAATCATATCTCTTCTTCTGATATGTTAGCTAGAGAGCCTGCAAGGTATTTTTTTTGTCCACATGTTATGCGAACAAGTATTATTCATTTGACATACTTCTGAGAGGATTGATATGATTTTCTAGATGTTTGATCTTGAGAGCAAATGGGGAGCTTTCTCTTCTGGATTTGGATGATGGGCGAGAAAGGGAGCTTACTGACTCTGTTGAATTATTCTGGGTCACCTGTGGTCACTCAGAGGAGAAAACAAATTTAATTGAGGAAGTTTCTTGGTTAGATTATGGTCATCGGGGAATGCAGGTGAAGGACCTTTCTTCTATACTCATCAGTTATTATATGGTGCAGATTCGATATACCTTCTCTAATATTTGGGCTTGGCTGATATTTATTCTGGTTGGAAGCTTTTTGCAGGTTTGGTATCCTTCTCCAGGCCTTGATGCCTTTAAGCAGGAGGATTTCTTGCAGGTATACTTGCATGTGGCTATTAAATTATTAATGGTTCCGTAGTTTTGGGTTCCTGAGAAATGCAAGACTAATTGATGTTGTTTTTTTTTTCCCCCACAAATATTTCTTATTTGATTAGTGCTTCCAATTTTATTGGTTCATTTGAGGTTACAGTATGCCTGTTCTATAAAATACGGAGAACTTGAATTTAATCTTAAAAGATTGATGTTGAACATTTTGGTACAGATATTCTGTCATCTATTTGCCGTCCCCATCTGTTTCTATATTTGTATATCCTTTTACCTCGATTTAACATTAAAAAAAAAGTTTCTTTAGGCTTCAGATACCAAGGTGGTCATTTTGCTGCTTTAATCTTTCCTATGAAAACAAGTAATCTTTCGGCCAGTCATCTAAATGCAAAATAGTTGTAGAATGTGCCCTGACTTGTTTGAGGTAATAAACCTGCTTGTAGTTGGATCCGGAGTTGGAATTTGATCGGGAGGTATACCCACTTGGACTTCTCCCAAATGCTGGTGTAGTTGTTGGTGTATCTCAAAGAATGTCGTTTTCTGGAAGCACAGAATTTCCGTGTTTTGAGCCATCACCTCAAGCTCAGACCATTCTGCACTGTCTATTACGGCACCTTCTACAGGTAGCTCACTGTTCTTCTCATGTAATTGAAGCTCCTTGACTATGGTTCTATGATGCATGGGAGTGGGGTCTATATCTGATTTTGATACTTTTAGCTTTGACAAAGGAACAAGTTGAATATTACCTAGAATTGTAACTATATTGATGCTTTTAATTTCATTTTCCCTCTCTTACTAAAGATGAGGCTAACCAGGCATACTTCATTACAATATATATATATATATATACATACATACATACATACATACATACATACATATATATCTATATACATACATATATATACATACATACATACATACATACATACATATCTATATATACATACATACATACATACATACATACATACATACATATACATGAAGCATACAAAAAAAATTTAGTCCAATAAAAGGAAGCCGCTGCCTACAAAAAGAAACTCCAATCCACACATAATAACACCTAACTGGTAATTACAAAATTCATTTGTAACTGAGGCTAGGAAAGTATGAAATCTTATGAACTCTTAGGTAGCCTCGCTGACCTCTCTAACTCTCTAAAAACTCTCTATATATATTTTTTGATATGAAACAATATTTCATTGATGGTATAAAATATACACAAGGCCACATGGGCAATTACAAGAGAGCTTTACAACTTGTAATAAGGGTATTGAGAGGGTAGTTGTTGAAGGGGTAGAAAGATTTACACCATCCAAGAGTGGTATTTATCGTTATTGTTTCTCTCAATCCATATACCCCACAAGATGACAAAAAAATGTCTGCATTTTGCCCTTATCCCGAAAAGAGGGTTACAACAAAACCTCCTCCACCATCACACTGCAATCTCTATTTCTCACCCCAATGACTCCGAAAGAATACAAAAACCGGTCCCACAATGACTAAGCAAACTGGCATCTCCAAAGGATATGATCGAGATCCTCAGACAATCATTTTCAATGGATACACCTCTGTGGCCCAAGAAAGAGGGAAGAACATCTCTGAATGCAGTCTAAAGTATTAATCTTTAAAATAGCATATATATGGGATACACCATTATAGTAATATCTATGCTACTGCACATTATTTGCATGAAAAGTTCGTAAAAAGTTGCAGTAAATTTTTGAATAAAGTATTGACATATATCTTAATGAAAGCAGTACTGTAATTAGAAAGGATAAAAAGAAAAAGAGAGAGTTCACTAAAGGGAAATCAACCAAATCTTGTCCTCTTCCTCAAGAAGTCGCATTGCATTAGGGAAGTTTTTCATTGTTTATATGTAAAAAAATGCATGTTTCTATCATTAGCTATCTCCTTACTTTGTCATCGTGTTCCAGTTGTATAGCCCTTTCATCTTCTAGTTTTCTTAATATATATACTCTCACTACACTTAACATCAAATATAGATGTTCCTTGTTTCTGAAATACAATATAAATGCTCTTTTTAACATTATTATAATTGAGAATCTTCCAGAGGGACAAAAGCGAGGAAGCTCTGAGGTTGGCCCAATTATCAGCAGAGAAGCCGCATTTTTCTCATTGTTTAGAGTGGCTTCTTTTTACTGTTTTCGATGCTGAAATATCCAGGTATTTATATCTTTAGGAAAGGAAAGTTTTCTTATTTAATGCAATTCAAGTATCACTTCGTACTCTTTAGATTTTCTTTGGACAAATTTATGCTTCAAAGCTGTTATTTTTTGGATCAATTTTTTCAGTACATTTCTAGTTGTCTAATTCGGAATATTAACTAGACTTATTCCCATGGTTTTAGATATTGATTGTGCACGTTCCCTTTCCATACCTATTTTCATTTCTAATCTCCTTATAGGAATTATTTTAAGGGTAATTTGAGATATTAGTAGGGTACTGAGGATACCTTAGTAATTAGATCTAGAAAGTTGTTAGGGAGAGTATTATAAATAGAGTGAGGGTGTAAGAATGAACGTATCCAATTAGTGAGTATGGTTTTGGCTTGAGTGATATCTCAAGAGGGGAGGGTCCAAGTACCTCTAATACGTGGTAGCTAGCTATTGTAGTTCGTTTATCTTTTATCTTTCAATATATTTCGGGTTCTATCCGTGGTATCGATACCTTAGTAATATCCCTAATTACCCTTAAAACCATTCCTATCATCTCCTTAGAGCAGTGTTTTGAGGCAAAATGGCATATGATAAGATGAGAAGTTTCTTCCTTGCCTAAATGTGAGGGAGCGTAAGAGCTGTCACCTGGAAGGAAGGGACACATTTTTCAAGCCAATATATACTATTCATTGTAAAGATTAAGAACATTATAACGTAAAACGAAAAATGCGGTTCAAAGTAATGGAATATAAAAAATGACAATTTAGTCAAATTTTTTAATGAGATACAATATTTTTATTGATGAATGAAAAAAAAAGCTGTTCAATGATACAAACTCCAAATAGGAGTGAAAGAAACATCAAAACTTCAAAAAGGAGCAAAAGGGTCATCAAAATAGTCATAAAGAGAAGAACAAGAAACTAGGGGGAGCATATGATGGCGTTCCAAGAATCGAAAATTAAGCCAACGGAATAACTCTTGAAAGAAGGCGAGATGGAACACCAAAAGAGAAACTTTGAACGTATAGCAAGCTCAAAGCATTCCAACCAATCCTTGTTTTTGTCATGAAAGAATCTCTGATTCCTCTCGAACCATAATTCTGGCATAATTGCCTCTATCAAACAGGCCTTTAGGGAGAGAAAAGGACCTTGCAAGCGTTGCAACAGATTGACTTTGGAGCCTTATGAGAAAACCCAATAAACGTTGAAGAAGGAAAATAGCATCCACTAGTACTTTAGTCAAATGCACTAAAATGTAAATGCTTAAGCATAAATAACTTTATATCTTATGATTACATTCATTAAAAAAAAAAAAGAAAAATTCAGAGAGACAATGAATGAGAAGACAAGTTGCTAAAGTGACAAAGTCAGTAGAAAAAAATGCTTTGAAAGAAAAACGGTGGTGATTGTCTTTCTTGGCAAGTTGCTAAAGTGACAAAGTCAATAGAATGGAATCAAAGACCATTGGTACTTTGACTTATGGCTTCCGCTGCTTTGCTTGCCGTAAAAGTTAATAACTCGGCATTGACTTGAAAAAACTCTAGTTTATCTGTTGAAAAAACTCTAGTTTATGATTCACTAGTATGAAGCTAGACATATGAAAATATCTTTCTTTTATTAGAAAAAGTTAAATTGGAAACCTTTTCATTCATCAATGAAATGTAAGAAGGGGGGAAAGACCCTAACCAAAGGAATTAGAAAAAGGTCTCTCAATTTGTTCAAATTGAGGATATGGGGTTAAAGTGTTTAAATTAAGCATCCAATGTAGAAAACTAAAAGCAGGTAGTTTCCAAATTTCTGTTCCAATCCTTTCTATCCCTAGAAGAGTATCTTGTTTTCTTTTTCCATCCAAATATTCCAAATCAAAGCACAACACTCTTGGACCACTACGGTATATGACTAGGTTGGGGAGACTGTTTTCGAAACAATTTTTTGTTTTTTCTCTCAAAAATGATTTTAAAAGACTGAAGAGGTCATCTGTGAAAATAAATAAAGGAAAACAACAGTAATTTTTCAAAAAAAAAAAATAATCACCCAAAATATGTTTCCATTGAACTTTTGTTCTGGAAAATAAAATATTGTTTTCGAAACAGTTTCCTGAGTAGCTTCCTTTTTCAAACATACTAGCATAAGATACTAGAAGAGAAAATTTTGATCTGTTTTGGAATGGCAATTTGGAAATTGGATTTATCAAGCAAGCAAGATTGATATAACACAAGGCAGAACTCCATTTTTTTTCCCGTAGATCTTAGACCTGAAGGTTTTAAGAAATGCAGACAAGAAGATACGGATCATCTGTTCAATAGCATCAAAAGGTTACTTGATGCAAACCTTCGGTGTAGGGTACAACCCTCTAACTGGGCGAAGCCAGCTACCTAATTGATGTGATAACTTAAAAATAGTTTGGGTAAAAAAGGAAATAAAAGAGGAAATATCTCAGCTCCTTTGTGCTGACTAAGGTTCTTTCAAATGGGATTTAATTTTTCGTGTTATGACCTTCAGGTTTCTTATCTTCGCTAAAAGTCGATGACTTTGTAATTATGTCCCCTCTATATAGCTTATATTATTCACTTTTACATTGAACATTACATTATGATTTCAGTTGTAGGCAAAATGCAAACAACAAGAACCAGAATACAACTGCTAAATATGCTAACAACAAGCTGTCACTTTTGGAGAAGACATGTGAACTGATAAAGAATTTCCCTGAGTATCTTGATGTAGTTGTAAGTGTTGCAAGAAAAACGGATGGTCGACATTGGGCTGACTTGTTCTCTGCTGCTGGAAGATCAACAGAGTACAATTTTCTATTCTCCTTTTAGTTTTAGCACTTTTGTTTCTTGTACCTGCTTTTTATACACGCATATATGTATTTTTAAAGTGTAACCTAAAATTCCATGCTTAGGCAATAGAAGATTCTTATTGGCATCTTCTAATGATCTTCAGTACCTAGAACTTGCGTCACGATTACTTATTTTCTTTATTACTTCTCTTGAGGTGGGTCTGCTCAGATTTCCCTACATCTTCTGAATGCTTAGCTTTAGCTAATCCGTTTTTCAGAAATATCATTATCTAATACTTTTATAGATTTTTGTGCATTGATGATAAGTTGATTTGCTCAATCTTATTGCTCCTTAACTCCCTTTGAGTCTATGACCCTATATGTAGCATTTTTGTTATGTATAATTTCATGACATTTTGCCACTTTGCTTACTTCAGTCAATTATACAGAAATGTAATATGCACTTTTTATTGTACTCATACACTTCACCACCTCAAATCTTTGAACTGTATTGCTACTTGACATATTTTCATATTCTCTTCATAAGTGATATGTTATTTATTACAGTTTCATTTATCAGGTTGTTTGAGGAATGCTTCCAACGGAGGTGGTATCGCACTGCAGCCTGCTACATACTTGTAAGAGTAGCATTCCTCCTTTTCAAACATGTTTAAGATCCTAAGATAAAAACAGGAAGTCAATTTTTGATTATTAAGAATGGAAGAGGAAAAATGGTTGGGTTTCAGATTTTTTTTTTAAAAAATGAACTCTTGTTTTTATGTAGTCTTTTCACTTTATGCCTGCATATATTTGATATATGATCATTTAAAACCTGCATTTGGTCATTATTATGGGGGAAGATGAGATATGTCCTCATAATCCAAAAAGTCAAGGGAGATTTAAAATAGTAAAAGAAAAAAGAAAACCTCTCCAATTGGCTCGTATAAGAAAATTGATATAAAGGTTTGAGTTATGGCAATCCAACATATAAAATTTTACAGAAACTAACTCCCAAAATCGTGCTGTTTCTCTCAACTGCCTCAGAAAAATTCTATTCGTTGCTCCAAAATTTTACCAAGAAGAACCTTAATTGCATTGTTGAAGAATTCTACTTTTCCCTGAAAAGCAACAATCCCCCACAGCATTTGTTATAGTATTTGAAATATTATGGAGGGCACCACTGGAAAGTGTCCTGCTGAACACAGATCTTCAGCACGAATCTGAGTTGGGATCAAAATTTTCATTACACTGCTCACACATAACAAAACACGGTAAAGGATTCTTTTTTTTAATTTCACCAAAGATGTTTAGATCCCTGAGCCTGAGGGTCCATCAGAAGAATTTAATCTTTTATAGGGTTTGCATTTCCACATATAATTGATAAAGACCTGTAGGAGAACGAACTAGTGGCTCTATTATGAGTATACAAATAATTAGCAGAACAGCTCCTGGACTTTCAAGTTTCCATACTATGGGACCTTGTAGTTAGTTTGGTTGCTCCAATTACATAGGAAGTAAGTTTCATTTTGAGCTGCATAAAGTCTATGTACAACCTAAACAACTGCTCTTAAGTGAAAGCATATTAAGATATGGAGCAGATTCTTGCCATGAAATAGGTATAGGGTCAGCTGTGGCTCAAACTTGAAGGTAATTAGATGTTTTTATATATATGAGAAACCGCTTAGAGGGCATACAAAAAAGCAGTCAAACCAAAGGACACCCCTAGAAAAGGGGCTCCAATCCGAAAGAATTAAGCTCAAGTGTCAAAAGACCTTAGAAACCAATTTCTACAGGGATGTATTAAATCTAATAAGCTCCCAAACAACCTCAAGGGATCTCTCCGCCCCTAAATCTATTTAATATTGCCACCTGAATGTCACAGGTGATTGCAAAACTTGAAGGCCCTGCTGTTAGTCAGTACTGTGCTTTACGTCTGTTGCAGGCAACACTAGATGAGTCCTTGTATGAACTTGCTGGAGAGCTGGTAATTTAAACATAAATTAGTTTATCTTTATTGGATATGCTACTTTGATCTCGTTGAGGAGTTAATAATGTTTCTTCTTCTATTGTAAGGTGAGGTTTCTGCTGAGATCTGGAAGGGACTACGAACATGCATCCACAGATTCAGAAAAACTATCACCTCGATTCTTGGGCTATTTTCTTTTTCGTTCTAGCAGGAACCAATCTTTGGAGAAAAAGTGATTAATATATTGATGAAGCTGATTTGCATGTTCAGAATCCTTATAAATCCTACATTTGGAATGATGTTAACTTATTTTATCGTCTTTGTTTGCAGCACATCATTCAAGGAGCCAAGTGCACATGTTGCTTCTGTTAAAAACATCTTGGAAAGCCATGCTAGCTATTTGATGTCTGGGAAGGAACTATCGAAGCTTGTAGCATTCGTCAAGGGAACTCAGTTTGATTTAGTGGTAGGGAAAGATTTTTGTAGTTCATTTTGAATGGTCAGGTTGTGTTACAATTATAATGTTTGCAGGAATATCTCCAAAGGGAGAGATATGGAAGTGCTCGTTTGAAGGATTTTGCATCAGGGCTTGAACTAATTGGGGAGAAGGTATTAGAACTATATATTCATCAATTTTGAACCCTCTTTTTTGGTATAAGAACTCTTAACTCCATTTTCATAGGTTTCGTATATTGCTTTTGTGACAGAAAACTTCCCCTTCTTGCTATCTTAACGAGAATATGAGGCTAATCTGAATAATTGGCTTATAAAGTAATAGGTTCCCAGTACTTCCATAAAGTGACAACTCGATAAGATTGCAATATTATGACATTTCATATTTTAGCTTTTTGGGTATAATTATGCAATTTATTCTTTAATATTTTGATCCCCTCATATCGGACCACCAGAACTTTTGAGTTAATGTTTGTATCTACATCTTTGAAGCCGTAAATATAGCTATATTTTGTGATATTGTTTTCAGCATTATGAAAATTTCCAATGTTAGGATAGTTTCAATGTTCTTGCTGTGGAGCTTATGTAATCTTTCTTGTCCAGCTTCAAATGGGAACACTTCAAAGCCGGTTGGATGCAGATTTCCTCTTGGCTCATATGTGCTCCGTTAAGTTTAAGGAATGGATCGTTGTTTTAGCCACTCTTCTTAGACGGTCTGAAGTATGCACCTTACTGTCGACTAACTTTTTGCGAAATTACCCATTGCATTCTTCATGTTTCATAATAGTTTTTTGGATTGTTGTTGAAAGAATAAGTTAGATCTTGTGAATAGTTTTTTGGATTGTTGTCGAAAGAACAAGTTAACTTTGTCTCAACTTATCAATATGGGTGACATTAATCAAATTTGGGTTTCTTGTGAATTTTTCACAGGTTCTATCTGATCTATTCAGGCATGATCTGCGATTGTGGGAAGCATATAAAAGCACCCTGCAGGTAAAGTTTGTGCTGAACTTCGTCTACTTCTCTCATTCTCTCAAAGAACCTAAAAGATGACTGTTGAATCATTTCTGATAGCGTTTCGTTTCATGTGTCCCAGTCGTCATTTGTAGAGTATCACGATCTGCTCGAAGACTTAAACGAGAAGCTTCTGTCAGCAGAAAAATTCGACGACGAATAGTGCAGATTAGCTTCCAACCATTTGTCCATCTTCATCTATCATCTGTCACCAAATGAAATGGTCATTCTTTACCATTTCCAATGGGATTATCTCATCAGTATTTGGTAACAGAATGCAGACAGATCGAAGTACATTTGATCGAGCAGGATCAACATGTTGACAGCAAGCACAACGAAGTAGTAATAATCAACCTCTTTCGACACAAGTGAAATAATAACGGTTAGAGTTTCATTAAAACAAGCATGTTTATTCTTAATAGCCTTGCAGGTTGGAGAGGTTTCGTATCGTATCTCTGCCAGCGGTACGACTTAGACGCGTTTTCTTTCTTGTCGTTATAATCTTAATTCAATGTTTGTGTATATGGCTTTCTACCCCTTTGTGAAGAGTTTTCTTTTTGGGGGTGATTGAGTATAATTAGGAAGAAATCTGTAAAGTTGCTGCAAAAGAATGAATAGTTGTAGAAAGCATTATTTCTTTACAATTATTTGTTCTTTTAATTACAATTTTTGGGACAACTTGTAATAATAGTGGTATGACCTTTCTAAGGCAATTTTGGAAATTTTAGAAAGCTTAATCAATATTTAATTAGTGCTTTTTTCAAGAGTGCTTATACAAAAAATCACGCTCTAAATATCTGAACAGATTTTATGATTAGTGGTGAAGATGAGAACTCATGTTATTATTGGATATTGGGGTTTATAAATTTCAGAAGAAAATAATTAATATTAGAATTTATTACTTAATTTGATCTCTTTAATTTCAGTTATATGAACATCTCGAGAAATAATTCCACAATCTTTGATGCCCACGAATGTAAATTCTAAAACTCAAATCCATTCCAGGAAATATTAAATTGAAACCTCATTTGAAATCCTCAATATTTATTGTCTAAATTGAACCTTAATTTGAAATCCCCTAAATTATATTGAACCGGGGTAACTTCCTCGAGTTTTGGCACGAAGGTGTTTTTCTTATTATTTATTATTTTTTCACGGTATTTAGTTACATCTTTAGAAGCATCGCAAGCACACGAATAAATGACTTGAACCCAAGACCTTAAAGATATCCCTTGGGGATGATCTCTTTAATTTTTATTATTATTATTATTATTATTATTTAATACAACATGTTGGGGAAGAGATTCGAACTCACAACTTTATGGTTGGAGGTATATGTCAATTATCGCTGAGCTATGCTCGCTTTGGCATCTCTTTAATTTTTATTTTAATTAGGTATTATGAATGTTAAATTTGGTGTGTGTGCATTCTGAAGGGAAGAAAAATAATTTTAATTAACTTTGTAAATTAATTAATTTATAAGAACTACCATTAAAAATTATGCAATAAAAAAAAAGAACTTTGCATAACAATTTATAAATCTCTCTCTCTTTTTTTTTTCACATTGCATTGGTAAAGATTGTATTCTCATAAATCAAATGTTGGGGGAAACTTTTGAAAACTAAAAACATAACAAAACAGAGTGGTTTGGATGTGTTTCTTGGAATTTTTTATTTTTCATTTTTTTGAGATAGTTTTTTATTTTTTGGAAGTTTTTGAAGACCATCATAGAGAGTTGTTTCTATAGGCTCATTATCTCTTCTAAAACATTGGCTCAAAAGAAAGTTCAATAAACTTCTAATTAAATTTTTTTTATAATAATTTTCTTCTTTAATAAAAAAAAAATTTCTTCTAATAAAAATTTATACAATTTCAATTAGTTGATGTGATTTAATCCTAAAATATTATAAAAATAGAATATTTAATTCTAATTTGTTGTTTTTAATTAATATCAATACATTTTTTAAAAATAGAATTCATTTTTATTAAATACGATAACAATAAAGTTTAATAATATTTTATTAAATTATGATTGTTTTAATAAAAAATTATTTTACTTGATGTAATTTTATTTTCATTATTTCGTTATTTACTTTCAAATATAATAACAATAAAGTTTAATAATATATATTTTTTAAATATGATTGTTTTTTTACTTCATCTAATTTTATTTTAATTATTTATTATTTATTAATATTAAATAAATTGTTCTAATAAAAAAGATATTTACTATCAATCAAATAGTAATAGAATAAAATAAATTCAAATTTATTATTATTTTAATTTAAAAATTAGCAAATGCATTTACAATTAACTAAAATAAAAAAGATATATACTAGTAATTGTTATACGTCTAATTTCTATTTCGATACTAGATACTTTTAGTAAACGGATTTCTAATTCCAATTCCAAAACATTTATATTAAACAATATCAAATGTATAACATTCTCATTTTGATTTCTTCCCCTCTTGATCAACAAAATTTTTCATAAATATTACAAATAAACAAAATTCCTAATAAATATTTCATTTTAGTTGAAATATCTTATAAACAAAAGTTTTTTCAAATGAAACAAAATTCAAAAGTTGTAAATATCAAATTTTCAGTGCAAATAAAAAAATAAAAATTTTACTTAATCTCTTGATCAAAGAACCTAACTGAAAAAAATCGAAGTTATTTAATCAGCTTGTCAATAATGGCAACCAATGGATCGAAGTTATGAGTTTCATTGCGTGTTAGTATCAACTTCATTGTAGAAGAAAATAGTAAAATAGTGTGGACGAGAAAGGAAACGAGTAACTAACGTCACAAGAAAAATCTAAACGATTAGGGATCATTTGATATGTTTAGCCTGAGTTCTCTGCAATTGCATTTAGTTTTGATCATAAACTAGACTTTGAAGATATCGAAAAATGAGGAGCCAACCTAATTCTTGTAATAATTAATCAATTTTGTGTTCTAACTAAAGCTAAAAAATGTTGAAGGGAAGCTTTTGAAGACTATTTTAGAAAGTTGCTTCTAAAGGTTCATTCAAGTTTCCCAAAAATTATAATATTATTAGGCAGTCCAAGCACAACTTAGTAAACAAAACACACGTTACTTTAAATTCAAATGTATATAACTTAGCTCTAGGCTCGATATGGAATGAACTTCTAATCACGAAATCAACTCAATCATCAGATTATAAATTACAACTTCTTTGTCAAAGATATGTACTAGTTACCGCTGAGTTAAACTTATATTAACAACTTTGGTCCTTATCTTAAAATTATGGCATTTGGTTCAATAATCTTGAAAAGGCTTTCAAAGCATTTTCAGATCAAATACTTAGGTCAAAAACATTTTACAAGTGCTTTCTCACAAAGTGGTTTAGACTTTTCCAAAAGAATATGTATGTTATTTTGAAGGATGATTTTGAGTGAGAAGTATTTTTATGCCAAAAACACCGTGCTTTGAATCAGAAATTGTCCACACAATACTTATTAAGTACATGAACGTTATCGAGGGGTACTTTTGACAAAATATCTACATAAAAGGAGTTTGAAAAAAAGATTGCATATAAAAGTAGTTGTTCCTCACTTAAAAAGAGTTTACAAATATTCAATGACATATCATTGAAACATACATAAATATACATAGATATGACAATTCCTTGAGACTTTTCTCAAGATATCATTACAATTTCAACCAGTAAAATCAGAGAGTCTATGATTTAAAAAGCCTAAAGAAACAAACATAACACTCTCAAAGAAATTCTATGTTACATTACTTTACTTGTGTATTTGTTTTCAAGTACAAACATTTCCACCAAATCCCATATTTAGACATTGAATTGTCCACTAGATAGAACATATTTTAACTAGTGATGGTCTATTCCCAAGCTAGGTAGCTCATCAGCTCTCCACCACTGGCACTTTCGACCACGGGAAAGACTCGTCCCTCCCGGTTACCTTCCTGATTACCCTCCGACGTAATATCACCGACGCGCTTACAAGCAAGCATAAAATCACTACATAAGGAACCAAATTAAGATTGCTTCCTTGACATCTCTCCAAAACCATCTGTGCAGATAGGTTACCATCAAAGCTACCCAAAGGGTTCTTCAACTTCATGATCTCAATTCCATTTAGCATACCATCTACACCATATGGAATGCTCTGATTAGAGTGCCCAATGCTAATTCTAAGAACTCCATCTACACCGCTATTGACCAGGAAATCGACATAGAATGGAGAAGAAAGTTCCCAATTTGTAGCAGTTGAGAGATCGAAATTCTCATACGCCATGAACCCATTAACGTAGATATTGAAAAACAACAGACCAATCGAGATGCTAGCAATATCACAGAAATGCAAGCGCACGATGTATCGATATCCATCGACAACTGGGAACGTCCATGTCATATTCATCTTTGGAACCAAAGAACTCCTACTTTGGATCACTCGGGCAGAGTTGTAAACATTATCCGGACCAACTTCACGACTCGCCCCACCAGCTTGATACTTGATTCTTCCGCTAGAATACACTTTTTTCGACCCCTCATTCGATTCAAAATGTTCATCATCAGGAACCCAAGTCCTCCAGAAAGAATCATTAAACGGGGTCACCTTAGGGCCCCCAACATTGACCCTGTACAGAACTTCAAGCCCTTCCTCCGCCAATCCACCAACATTTTCACTATGCTCAGAACTCAAGAATTTTGCAGTATCAGCAACAAGATCTTTAGGCGCAGAAATAACTTCAATCGCATTAATAAAGGCAAAATCCGATTTCTTAACAGGGACGAAGGTAATTTCAAGAGTTTCAGAACCAATCCAGATAAGGTACTCCTTAATTCTAGGGTTCACAGCATAGACCCCACTAAAATTACTAAGAATCACATACCCATTAACCAGGACGTGGAATTGAGCACGAATCAAATCCAAATTCGAAGAACTAAAAGTTTGGAAATGGAGGCGTACCATATGCGTCCCTCTGTCTCTGATCTGAAACTCGTACTTCGACGGCAGCTCGAAAACGCGAGCCGAGCTGTAAATCGGGGGCAAACCCTGGAAGGGGTGTTGATTTCTGAGCGAGGAAGAGCGAGGAGAGGACAAAAAGGGCGAGGAATCGGAGATGAAGACGCGATTGTCGACGGTGGATTTAAGGGTTGATCCACAGTCGAGGAGGTAGTGGTCGATCGGAGAGAATTGGGAGTAGGAAAAGACGGGAATCGTTGAGGAAAAAAGCATGAGAACAAAGAGAATTGGGTTCAGAAACTCCATTGGAAGAGATTTGAGAGAAAGAAGAAGAACAGGGAGTTGGTAATTATGGAATTTGTGAAGAGAAAACCGCGTGGAATCAGATGGAGAAATTTCTTTGTTGATACAGCTAAGAATTGAAGGACCAAGTCCACTCCAGTGCCACTGCTGAATAGAAGTTAAAAAGGGTATTTGTGCGCGTCGTCTTGTTCAATCAAGGACGATCTTCTGATCGATGGTTGGGTCAAAACTCCTCGTCTTACCACTTGGTAATGATCCATTTATGTTCACTTCAAAGCTCCTGGTCGAATTTGAACGGATGACTTATGCCTTACTATGACACCATTACTAAATAAATACACAACCTTCAAATTGTCTCTGCAGTTTCAATATCGTATCTAATAAGTCTTTGAAATTTAAAAAAATATCTTATAAGTTCTTCTGTATTCAAATTTGTGTGTAATAGATATCTGAATAAAAGGTGTTTTTGTCATATTCTATAGTTTTTAAACTTCTTTGACCTGTTGAATTTGGATCTTATAAAACCATGACCTTTCAATCTTGTGTTTGATAGGTTCGTAAAAAAATCCAAATAGTAAAATCGAAAATTCACAGCCTAGAGACTAATTTTTAAAGTTTATGGAAGTCACCTCTCAAAGTTTGAGGATTAAACTTCTTATTTAACTTAAAAGTTTATTTCAATTGTTAAATTGTAAATTTAGTCTTCAATTTAGTCACTATATTTTGGTTGAATCTCACAAATCACCGCAAACTATCTTTTACCCAACCTAAAAAACTACCTATTTTCTTCTATTTTTTTTAATTCAGACAGACCTAAACTCTTTTTTTTTTTAATATTCGTGAGTGTCCGAGCCAGTTTACACGCACCTCGACTAATTTCGTGAGGGAACCGCCTGACCCTACAACCTTTGGTATCGAAAAACACATAGGAATTACTAATTCCTAAGATAAGTGGCCATCGTGAGGTTCGAACTCATTCCCTCTTGAAGTTAAAAAGACCTAAATACAAAACCCAAAAATTTATGAATTTATATACTTTTTTAAAGTTCAAGAACCTATCAAACATAATCTCGAAAGTTCATGTTTTGTTAAAGTTTTAGAAACTAAGGGTGTGTTTTGAAATGATGGTAGAATTAGTGATTTTTCAAAACAAAGATTTAAGTAGAATTGATTTTTTAAAATCACCGTACAAATGATACCTTAAAAATCAATTTAAAGTGATTTTAAGTTTTTCTAAAATAATTTTTTAATTTACCAAACATGATCAATAGGAAAGGAAGTGATTTTGATAATGACAAAAGTGATTTTTACCGTGAGTCCCGAACACACCCTAAACAAAGGTTATTCTATCATCTTAGCGGACAAACTAACCCATAGTCATTAATCAAGAGAAGCTTTCAAGGAATGTCAAACTATTGATTCATTTATCTATTTTACATCCCAAATCAATGCAACAACATAAAAAAGAAGAAAATGAGAGAATGATGAACAGCTTCATCAGTCAAAAAGTATAAAATACAACACATACATGATATTCAAAAAGTGGGACCTGGGTTAAACTTCTCAGATTCTCTCCATACAAGTTCCTTGATGTTTTCTTCGGTATACGATGGTTGCTCGAAATCAAAACTGAAAGCCCTCGGACACACTGGCTCCTCATTGATATCATGAAGAGGTGCCAAGTACGGATGGCACAGCGCCTCGTCAACTGCAAATCATCGAGGTTCGATACAATCATCCAAACAAAGAGAAAAATGCAAAAGCTTCATTTTGTTAAGATACACTAGTTAAATTGTGACTATTATTAGTTCTGTCATCTAAATGTATATTCTCAAAAAAATCTGAGACATTAGAAACATTCTCAATCTAATAGAACAAATTCTAACCTATCAATCATCAAGATTAATTATATTCCTCAAGCAGAAGTAACTAAGTTTCATCTTGTTGTACTGTGTTTCAGGTTTAAAATTTCTAGAAATTCACAGAGAGCTAGGAGAGTTGGTTAGTACGTCTGAGTCGAGTTATACCTGTAATGCGCTTAGTAGGATCAAAGACTAGCATCTTCTCGAGCAAGTCGATGGCAGCAGGAGACATTGTGGGAAATCTAGTGGAAAACTGTTGCCTGGGGTAGTGGGGAAGATGTCTAAAATATCTCCGTGGATTGTCGCTTCGTAAGAATCCGAGGCTCGAGTCATCGGGTGACCCAATGAGCTTCACAAACCAGAAAGCAATGGAAAGTTAGAGTAATTCTCAAGGTCAACATCACACCCAAAAGGAAACAAAAAAAAAGGGAAAGAACCTACAGCAATTGAAAACAGGAAAAATAAAGGTACTAATCTCAAGAATATCAATTCATGTCAACGTAGGAAATTCAACTTAGCAGCCAGAGATTAAATTCAAGCAACTTGGTTGAGAAGTTACACCTTCCAAATCATGACTACTTGATGTCCGATCAATAGCTAAAGATCGTGGCATCAATAGTTAATAATAGGAAAAACCACCATTAAAAAAGAAACGTGGTCTTTAGTTTACTGTCATTTAATACCTGAGAGTCGGGAACAAGCAAAAAATAGGAAGCTAAGGCGGATTCTAGTAACTGGCGGGCGTACCTCAGTAATAAGTCTTAGCTGATCGACATAATCCCTTCCAGGAAACAGTGGTTTTCTGTGCATAATTTCACCAAGTATACATCCAACAGACCAGATATCTATTGCTCCAGTGTATTCTGAACAATTAAGAAGCAATTCTGGTGCACGGTACCAGCGAGTAACAACGTACTCGGTCATAAAATCAGTTTCGGAAGTTGTCCTTGCAAGCCCGAAGTCTCCAATTTTTAGATCACAATTTGCATTGAGGAACAAATTGCTAGGTTTCAGATCACGATGTAGAACATTAGCAGAATGTACGTACTTGAGCCCTCGCAACAACTGGTACAGAAAGTACTGCACATCGAAAGAAGTACTAATGAGATTCAAAGAAACATTAACAAATTTATACTTTTACATGTAGTCTAACATTAAAAAGAATCCCAATTAAGCCCAAGTACCCCACAGACAGAAACATTAACAAATTTATACTTTACATGTAGTCTAACATTAAAAATAATCCCAATTAAGCTCAAGTACCCCACAGATAATCCACAACTCGAGGAAAAAAACATGAAATCTAATACTCATTAATTCTTTATCTAGGTGTTTGATACCACCGATTGTCGATCGATGACATCAAGCAAATGCAAATCTTCTTTGGTCAAGAATTTACATGTCCCACCTATGGAAAGGGTGAATGTTATCATGATTCCTCTTACACAAAAATTATAAGGAAAAGGTGATGACTAAGAATTAAAAGATGCTGAAAAAATATTTTGACAGTCAACTCTTGATGAAAATATGTACAGTTGAATGGAATAGCAATTTCCTCCTGGTAAGATTTTTTGAATTAACAACGGTGCATATTTATGATTATTGTCATTGATAGTTTTGATCTCGTGACATGTGAGTTGAATACTATAACTTTTTAATGTGACAGTAGAACGTGAAAGAGGAAAGTGGAGTAATATAAACTGAGTGAATCTTTTTCAAACTAGCATCTTTAGTTATTCAAAGTCATTAATGTTATAAAGCCTTTAATAAAATGTTCATGGAACTGTATTTGCAAGAAGATGAGAGGTTCCAACCCGGCAATGATCATCGGTCAATGATTGGTTGGACCGTATTATCTGGTTTAGATCAGTATCCATCAATTCATAAACAAGGTACACATCATTGAAATTCTCCTTCTGAGGAGGTCTCATAATATCTTTGAGAGCAATGATCTGCAGTTGAGAATAAGGAAAAAGTTAGCCCACATGGTCACATACTTAGGAATATAATTCAAAACATTATCATTTGATATAGAAGAAGCAATATCGTTTTTTTAAAAATAATTCAGTATATAATTTATACAGTATAAACCACTTAAAAAAGAATAAAAATTTGTTGGTAGAATTTCTGGAATTATTAACTTGAAATGTGAATAAAAATGTCCAAAAATATTCCTCTAATACTTTCACTTTTGGTGTAGGAACTAATAATGATATATGGTTAGATTCACTGAAAATGCTGAATCTTTTCTATCAGGTTATCATGATCAACCAATAAATTCTCTCAAAATCACAGTGAGAACATGAAAGAAACTTTTCCAGTTATTTGTTAAATCCTTATCCAATAGGGACAAAACTAAAAGATATGAGTAAATAAATTTAAGATCAAGGAAAGAACACAAACAAGTTAGATCATTTAAATATAAGATCTGAAGTAACATAAATACCGATATTTACATTTTCGTGATCCATGTGTCGAAGAAGCTTGATTTCTCGCAAGGTTCTTTTAGCATCAATTCTATTGTCAAATGCATTGCCAACCTTCTTAATTGCAACCTCCTCATTTGTTTCTGAATTAAAAGCAGCACTGGAAGGGGACAAACATGTAATGTTTTGCTTTAATTGTTGATAAAACTCTTGTACCAATTTATAATTAAAAAAAAAAAAAAACAGGAAAAAATACAGAACAAAGAACAATGCTTGCTGCAATAAGATATTCACAGCAGTGTATGAAATTCACAGCTTGTATGCAATAAGAATCTTGAAAGTTCCAAATCAAAGAGATAAAAATGATTAATCAAGTTCGAAATGGAAGTCCCTAACTTACAGAGTAAAAGTTGTTCTATTGCTCTATTGCGGGCATAGGACAGTTCCTCTAATTTTCGATTTGTAAGTTTGATTCATTGTCAAACAATTTGCAGTTTCAAAGAGGATGGACCACATTAGTTTCCAAAATGATGATAGAGTAAAATTTGTTAAGAAAATATTAGATTAAATTTACCGTAACTTATTAGTTTGAGCTTGTAGGTATTTTCATAATTTAACTAGGAAGTCCATCCGGTCAAACTCCCATAATGTTATTTTCATTCCTCCCTAATTAATATTGATAGTCCACGTGTTGGGTGTTCCATTAGTTTTCGCATCCAAAAAATGAGGAATGATGTCTGAGTGTTAAAAGTAAATTAGAAAAAATTAATCAAAAAAATTTAATCAACCTTAATCTATCAATACAAACTTAAACTTTTGGGTGTATCTGTGATTTAAAAAAAGCCAACATAAGATGTTTATCTGAGCAAGAATATGTGATATAGCAAGAGCAGGAACCGGAACAATGTACATGCAAGTAGAAGATCAAATCTCATATCGATTACCTAAATGTGTCTAAAATTGTGGAAATCATTTTTACTAAGATAAAACCTAGTAAATTCCAAAAGACAGAAGATAAGATACTAGAATAATATAATTGTAAGGACTAGCCTATATCAAACGTTAAAGCGTAATAAGCTGGAAAGGAACAATAAGAAATGGCTTTTTTCTTATTTCAAATAACTGGATGCTAACTAGGATAATTAGAAAACTATAAATTCCCAATTACCATTTGCAGAAAGGAACCTTAAATGATAACTTTCGAGGAAGAAACAACGTTTATATTCGTTAGTTGAAACTTAAAATTACAACAGTTGCTTCACTGTTCATCAATTAATCTTGCTGTAGGATATATCTCGTTTAGATTGTCATATAAAGCCTTAAATTAGGATGCCCAAGTTCGTATAATATGAGATTGGATTGTACAAAAGAATAGGTTATATAAACTTGGGTTCATGTAACCAATAACAGGGTTGTGGGTTTATGATTTGTAAACATTAGTAGGTAGTACTGAAAGCGAGTTTCAAAAATCTAAGTTTATATAGGTTTATGTAGCTTCTGAAATCACCAAATTTGTAACTTGGGATAAGCAAACCTACGTACCAAATATAGGCTTAACCTCTCAATTATAGGTAACACAAATCTAACTAGTGAGCCAAACACCAGCGTATCTTGATATCGTTTTCCTTCTCCTTAGCTACTTTGTCAAAACATCTTCCTTTTAATGTATCTTCCTTTTGTTCAAATTATCTGGTGAGTAACTTTGTAATTCATCTGATCTTGATGAGAGAATTTCTCATCTCCATCCCTGAAGATTTCCTTGCTAAATAATTTTTTTCAACTCCCTGTTCTAAACAATTATTCTCTTTCTCCTCTCTCTCCCCAAAATTTCCATAGTACACAAAATCTCACACTCATCCAGATAGGTGCAACTTTCTATAGCCTCGCACACGTCCCTTACAGGAAAATTACAAACCAGAAAACCAGAAGCAAATCCCAGCTCAAAACAGTTTCAGAATCAGTGCATCCTACTAACATCAAGAACATATAAACCCAAAAGAATTAAGGAAATCAAAAGAAAAACTCAAACATCTCTATCAAGAATTTCTACTTAGAAGTAGGCTGGCAATTTTGAATCCGTAAGAAGCCAGCTCAAGTCTCAAGCAACATCCAATCCGGATGACAAGTCAAATTCATAATTTCAAATGAACTAACACATCTTTATAAAGAATCGAAAAGTTCCATGAAGAGCTATGAAATCCGAAGTTCTACACAATGAAGAACAAATAAGAACAAATAGGCAGAGAAGCTCAAACATACCAGACAATACCATAAGCCCCTCTACCAACTGGCCTTATGGGGGGAATATACTTTCTAGAAACTTCAAATAGATTCCCATAGACATTGTATTGAATATATCGGCCGCCATGGGTGGGCACTCCCCTGACGTTCTGATCGGTCTCCATTGACAACCTCCCGAGGTCCCAAAATTCAAGAACCCCAAACAGAAAATCCAAAAACGATAATTACCCAATTGAGATTGAGGCTAAAACTGAATTGGGATTTAGAGAGATGGCTAAATCTGAAGAGGGTGTGTTTCTAGTTGCTGTTGAAAGATAAATTACAGTTCCCAGAAATGTTTCAGCGATGTTCTTAGAGATTTGGAATGGGGAAGGAGACGACTGCGAGAAGAAGTTGAAGGGAATTCGCACTTTCTTGGGGACGACTTTGCGGAGACTGGAGCTGCCCCGGTGACTCTATAAAGCTTTCTGATTCGCACTCTCATGGACGACTTCGATCTTTCTTTTCCATTTTTTTTTTTTTTAGTTTGACTTTGAACAGAGTTGATTTTTACGTCTAAATCTAAAGTTTATAGGAAGAAAATTTGAACTTTTACACGTAAACTTGGTTGATAATCAGCATCAACTTTCACCCTCAATTTTTTATTTTGAAAAATTTCTTTAATTTTTCGAATCTTAATTTATATTGGAGTGAAATAATAGACAGACGAGATTCAAATGTTTTTACTAAAGAGTGAAGAGGTTCGAGTTCTCTTTAAAGCATAATGTTGAGAATGACTATTGAATTAAAAAGAATCAGTTCAACCATATATCACGAAATCTTAACCATCTACTCCATGTAATGAATGAGAGTCCACTTTGAAATCAAACCTATAATTTATAAAAAGAAGTATTTATACTTAACATTTTTTTTCTAACCAATAAATCTATGTTCAGTCAATAAAACAATTCAAACTTATAAGTTATAAAAAGAAGTATTAATTGGTAAAAGAAGTAAAAAAAGTAATTTTATTATATCATAGAAATATGCTTAAAAATAGAAAATAACACATGGACCAAATTCCAATACTAGTATATGATATTCCATACAGCTAAAAAAAAGGTGAATCGCACGTAATAAATAATTAATAATAATAATTAAGTGGTTGATTATTATTTATTAATATAAAGAGTGTTGTACTTTATATTTTCCTAATAATATACTGTCCACATGGGACATGAAAAGAGCCCGCAATAAAGGTAGAAAAAATAGAATATATTTTGTTGATGCAATTTTTGGGACACGGTTGGACTGGAAGTCTGGTTTAAAGAATCGAGCGAGTCGACCGTCGAGTATTTTGGAAAATGTCGGACCTTGACTGAGGGAAGTCGAGACCTATGGAGAAAGAGTGATGAGAAAAATAACACCGGTGTAGTATTTGCCTACCATGCTCCAATACTTAAGTCAGTTTATAAGTTGAGTGGAGAAAAAGGTAAGGAGACATGTTTAGTCGGATCAACTTACCTTGAAGTGTCATACACCAATAATTTATAGGATTTGTCTTCAGCTTCTTCAAGGATCGTTATAACGAGGATTGGACGTCCGTAATGCATACTCAAAAGTTGGGTTGTGAATGGATTTGGTTGCACGTGAGTGTTTGGTGGCACATGAATTTGGTTGGTGTTAGTGCTTGGTGTCAAAATCGCACTTTTCAAAGGACTTCCAAAGCAATTGTGTGACACTTGCTCCTGCCCACAAGCAAGTTAGCCAACGAGAATCGGATAGCCGACAACACCACGACTATATATCGCAACCTCCACCCCATTCTCGAGAAAATAGTTTTGAAAAACGGGGTTAGAGAAAAAGGCTGTTTTGGAAAACGTTTGAAGATATTTTGGAAAGTTTTGTTGCATACTTGAATGCAACAGAATAGATTAGCGGCAAGACAAGAATACAACTCGATGTAGGGAGGAGACTAGGTATACCCCTATAGTACATTTTAAAGCATTTTGTCTCTGGCAGACGTGAACATGCAAACCAAAAGTACAAATGAAAAGTAAATAAACATGCAAAAATAAGTACATGACATAAAAGTTGGAGGGAAGAGAGTGTTATAGGCATGCGGCCATGGGCGACATACTCTGGACGAGCATGACCATGACACTTGGCTGCATAGGTGTTTGGCCACGCATGGTTGTGCAGGACATATAGGTCGTGCAATGCGTGGGGCACGTGCTTGGCCGCACTATTCCTTTGATTTTCTATTGGTTGCTTTCTTTTGGTTCAGGAATAATGCTTATTTAGGTTTTTTTATGGGCCCAACATATTTACTATTTATTAATTTGAATTCACGATGAAATTCAACTTCTAAGAATATATGTCTCAACTAATTGAATTTCTCTTTTTTTTAGTTCAATAACATGGAAGGTGGAAGATGTGATTCCAAAATATATCTTTTAACTAACTATCTTCAAATTTGACGAATATAAATTACATCAACCTAAATAATAATGATTAAAAAAATACTAACGGTTCAAGATTATTGTTAATATTATTAAATTTTCAATCTAATTTTATTAAAGTAATGGAAAAAAAGTATTTGTAATTGGTTGACTTATTTTATAAAAGGACCAAATTGTCAAATAGAAAAGTTGGAATTGAACAAAAAGGAGTTTGAATTGTGGAAACTAAGGGAAACTTGGTTGGAAGATTCATATTTCTTTGAAATGGAATTGACTAATAAATTACTATTAAATTATTTACATATTCCACTTAGTCTAATTAAACTTTCACCACCAACTTCTTATCCTATTAAGTATTATTATTCCTTAGTTCATATTCATAGGTTTGATTCTAGATTTTTCTTTTCTTTCTTTTCCTTTTTTTTTTTCCATAGGGACAATTATTGACAACGTAGGATTATGTGATGTTCTTTTTTTCTATGATTTTGTTGGATTATTTTTTTTTCTTATTCCTATTCTCATCTCGTTCTTCAATTTGGAGAATCTAGAAAGCATTGCGATCAAAATCCCTATTCAAAGATTACACTGACAACTTCTTAGAAAAGATTGATAAGTATATACATAAAATAAAATTAAAACAATTAGTGTTGAGTTAGAGGAGATGCAGAAATGAGTTGGGTTAGTCTTCTTATTTCTTGATTATTGTGTTTTTATACTTGTCAAAATAAAATTATAGATTCTTTCTTTATATTAATGTTTAAATTTAAATACCGATCTAATTTAGAAAAGTTTTAGCTAATAAAGTTTATTTTTTGAAATGTATGTCTTATGGGTAAAATGTATCCGTCTGTCACCTTAAACCGTTTAGAATCTAACACATGAACCATGTGTTTTTGTAAAACTTAAGGGGTCGTTTGGTTTAAGGTTTCAAAAAATATGTCTAGGATTAAGATGCTGTAAGATGCCTAGGAAACAAAGATAACTGTGTTTGGTTTTATATATGTCCGAGATTAAGATGCTTGGGATTAAGATGTCTGAAAATGAATTATATATATGTTTATTTTGTGTGATTACTCTATAAATATACATTTTATGTCAGTGTAAACATTGATTAATAACAAATTAAATTTAAATAAAAACAAATAATATAAATTAAATTATTTTATACTAACATACTAAATTTTAAATTAACAATTTAGCTATACTGACAATTTAGCACAATAATCAATTGAATAATTAATATTAGATGTTATTTAACTAAAATTCAATATATACATATTTAACAAAATGATATATTTGTAGAAAGCTTTAAAATCAATCAAAATTAACTCCCAATAATTAATTTACATTAATTAATTATCTTTATCAAGTCAAAATAATAATTATTTTAAGTAATTATGTTTTAATTTAAGTTTCACTCTTTAATAAATATATTATAAATAATATATCTAAATTTATGTGGTTGATTTTATTTAGCAATCAATCTTAATAATTATCATTTTATGTGTTTAACAAAATAAATCATTTTCATATTGGATCAATTAATTACATTTTTTATATAAAAAAAGTATACACTTTAATAAATTAATTTATTACAATAGAATAATTAATTTAGTACATTATTGATAAAATTTTAATGTTGTTTTATTAATTATAAATTTAATAGAAATATTTTAACTAATTTTAATTAATTAATTTGAATAAAATAAAGTAAATAATTACATTAAAAAATTATTTAAAAGAAGAGAGGAGAATCAGGCACAAAATCCACGGACAAACCCATGAATTTGGGAGGGAAAAGAAAGCCCTTGTCCATGGAAATATGTGAATAACTTATTCTCAGAAAAAGATTTCAAATCTGTGTAACAAAGAAGGGTTTACTTGCCCATACCCATTCCCACCCAGTAAACTCCCAACCAAACGGTCTCTGAAGGCTAGGAAAGATAACTCGAAGAAAGACATCAAGTATTCGTATGGATTCTTGCTAACTCCTTCTCTCTTCAATGCTAAGATTTTTTTATTAAAATGTATTTTATTTTAATTTTGAACTCATCTTATTTTCAGATTTTTATTTTTTATTTTTTATTTTAGATATGTCTCATCTTCAAAGCTATAATGGAACTTATTTATTTATATTTAAATAATGCTTTTAAATTATACTATCCAAGCCTATAATTGTATTTGGCATCTCTTTCAATAAGAGAGAGTATATATATTATTTGGATAATAGATCACCTTATTCCTAATTTGCTTAAATTTCCTCTCCAAATTAAATTTCTTCCAACAGTCATTACAAAAATTTTGAGCAATGTCGAGAATCCACGAATTCCAGGCACCTTGAGTAGCAGTAGGAATGGGAAAGACGAAATTTGAACCAATGTAAGCATTTACATCGCCAAAAGTTCATACTACTAACGCAAACTTAAGGTGTCGGGATCGATGAAAATAAACTTCGCCAGCAGAAATCTGCAAACCTCGACGTTTTCAGGGTCTATCATGATGTTGTTTATGCATCGGTAGAAATGAATATTGTCGACGCTTTGTATGGCTTTTCCCGACGACGCTTTGTATGGCTTTTCCCAACGTTTTGTAGGTTTCTAGGTAAGTTTATAAAAGAAAAATCCTTACCCCTCGTCGCTGTTGTCTAGTCACCCACTATTGCTTGCTCACCTCATACTTCAAGTTCTTTTCCTCATTTACATTGGCTACCATTTACTATTAGTAGTTTCTGTGGGACTCAAAAGATAATTATCGAACAATATATGATCGTTTCTTAGTATAATATGTGGGGTGGGGTAGAACTCACAACTTCTTCATTTGAGATAATATGTCAATTACTACTGAGCTTTGATCGATAATATGTGATCCGATTGTGAAATACATAGCTAATAAAATAGATCTACAGATTTTTTCTGTAATTTGATAACATTATTGTTTTTCTTAATTTTTAATAAAGAAAAATGAATGAGATTGCGTGACCCAACATCTCCCTTTATGTTTTGAAATAAATGGAAAATGAGAATAAGAAAGAAACTTGTTTTTGGTTGTTTCCAGAATTTCTATATAATTAATTGCAAAATGCTTAGAAATCTTATAAATTGGAAACAAGAAACAGGAATGTTATGAAACGAGCCTTAAGTAACAATCATTCAATAATACAAAGTTACTCCATTAAAAATTATGGAGTTGCCCTCAAACCCACTAAAGATAACAATATGTCCATGATGAATCCAACAAGCATGAAAGCAAACTAGAGAATGAGCCATCTATGGATACCCAAATTGAGAGTGAGAGAAACCATTAAAAGTCCCTCTTTAGATTATGATTTCCATATCTAAACCCATAAAATGGGTTTCACAAGGAAAGTCAAAGTATTCCAAATGGCCACCAAAATGGAGAATAACATGCATAGGCTTTACGAGCATAAACAAGCATGTCAACAAAAGGCTTTTTTCTCGCATGTCAACAAAAGGCTTTTTTCTCGCTATCAATGATGGATCAAGCGTAAATATCATGAAGAAAAAACTTCCCTCCTCAAGATTTAGGAATTCCTGCATGGTCCAGTAACATATAGACAAATATTTTTTTTTTATTTTGTATAATTCCTACGTGGTCCACTTGTCTATATACTACTGGACCAAGCAAGAATTCAGCATTGTGGAGGGAAGTTTTGTCCATATCATAATTGGACACACTAGCTGTTATTGAACTTTTTGTCATCAAGAATGCCTTTTAAATTATAATCAAATTCATACATGTAGATGCGTGAAAAGTTAATACGCGAGATGAGTTAGAAAAGTATATCGAGATATTTGGAAGAAGCCATAGAAAAGGAAAAAACCGAACTACCGATTACATGTGTACGTGAAAATGGAACAGGTCCTCATATTTATATTGGCCACAGGTTGGGCCTATTTGGAGGTTATCTTCCACATTATCGAAAATTTATATGATGTATGCTACAAGAAAACGAACTTACACCTTTTGTCACGTGGAGGGTCGTCTTCTTTCAACCCCAAACAGTACACTTGGCCAAAAATGTATGTTTATATATAGACAATTACAAAGTACCTAGTGTGTGTTATAAAACAATATGGTTTAGTTTGAAGAATATTGTTCCCACGTCTTTCTAGGGCAATCAATAGAACTTTTACCTATCAACACAAACATGAACAAATACATATATGACAAACAAACTCATCAAATTTCTTTGAGTTGAAAAAGACTTGCAACTTCTGATCATTTAAGTTTCCACCGTTTGATACATCTATATTGAAGCCAATCCAATGAGATACGTGTTTAGAGTAGTGACAAGTAAGAATGGAACCGAGGAGAGTACGACTCGTTTTGTCCGTTTGGTAACGTTTATATTTCCTTATTTCTGTTTCCTCTTTTTAGTAAAGAAAAATAGAATAGCGTGACCTGACACCCATAGATTTAGGAATGATAAAAATAATAGTTTTGTTTATGTTTTGGAAAATTAGAGAGGGGAACAAGAAACAAGAAACATGTTTTATTGTTTTCAAAATTGCTATAAAATTATGAGAAAATGTTTCTAAAAAAATGAGATAAATGAAACATAACTAGTATAAAAGAAAAAAAAAAGAAGCTTTGGTTTCTTAATAAAGTTGGAAACAAAAAAGAATAAACGGGAATGTTACCAAATTGATGATTTACATAATATCAACCCAAAAGAGAAGTTTTGCTCCCATATATATAATAGTTTAAATACTATTTTGGTCCCTGCACTTTCAAGTTTCAAAACTGTCTATTTTTATTCGATTACTTTCAACTTTTGTTCATTTTAGTTTCTATATCATCTCATTTCTTTCGACCATAATTTTAGCATGTCACCTCACTCACTAAATTTCTTAAAATGTAACCATAAATTTGCATTAAAAAGTTTGTATAGGTTTGTGTTAAATTTTTGTAAATAGGAATCAAATTGATCGTTTTTAAAAATACAGAAACCAAAAACGTTTCGAAAGTACCAAGAACTAAAATGAACAAGTATATAGACTAAAATTATTTAAAGCCAAAAGTATAATGACCAAAATAGTATTTAAATCTTATCAAATTGTAAAAATACAAAATCCTACTAGGAAAGAGCAAATAAAAATAGTTACATATTTCTCGAACTTAATACAACTCACCAGATCAATACATCACTAACATCTCTAGGAAGTCGTAGGTTCAAATTTCACCGGAATGGTAATATATGACTTTGAATTGTGTTTTATTTTCTTTTGTTTATATGTATAATATGTTAAAGGAAGAGTCCAAACATTGGAATAAGTATTCCACACGCTTTCACAGCATTTTGTTCAACCACAACTTTCATAATTCATTTGTTTCATAATAAAATAGAAAATGACTTTTCAAAGAGGAAGAGGACTATGGAGAAGTCTTTCTATTTAATTGAAATTTAATGTTGGGCAAAGTTCACTATACAAATGGACAATAAGTTAATTGATTTAATGGAGAATCCAACTTCTAAGGATTCTTCTGGAAAAAACTTTCTCGGAACGCATTTTGAAAGTATAAAAAGAAGATATATAAATTATTGAAACGAGAGAGTTCTCTAAGACGCAAAATTAAGATATGTGGAGTGAATCAATTAATTAATGATATATCACCACCCGTGATAAATAGTTCTGTTTGACTTCTGTATATAAAAACTATCCATAAGTATTCATAATTATATCGACTATGTGAATCGTTCAGGTAAAAATTTGATTTCAAATATTGCAGGTGTATTGTTAGGACTTTGTTTTAAAATAAATCAATCTTTTGAGATGAAAGATGGTGAATGAAGTCGTTTATTAATGAAAAGCTTTCTTAGACATAATACAACTTCAAGTCCAAACATGTTCTAAGAGCTCCTATAACTTCCTTTCCGGATGAACTTAAAGCTTTTCGGTGAGCTTTTTTTGCATGTTTCTTAATATTATGTGATCGACTCTTGCGCTACAAGAATTTTTTTTTTTTATTTTAGCAATAGCATATTTCTCGACGCCACGTCGGCAAAACATAAGATCTGTTGATGCATTCGTCATGATGAAATGATAATTCGTCGGTAAAAGTTATAAATAATAATGAAAAAGATAGCATGGAAAAGAAATCATTCATGCCATATCCCACCACATGGGAGAAAAAATAATATTGACAATTTTTTGTCACAAGTTTTAGAAAGAAGTGGGATATATTTGAGCATTTTTTATTTTTATGAAAACTTTTACTGATTTGGTTTTGAAGCTTTGGCTACGTTTTCACTTCGTTGGCATAAGAGATTTTAACACCCGATATCACATCCAAATAAGAGGAATCCTCATATCATGGAAGAATGGTCAAAAGAGGCATAAAAGAATTGATAGTTACTACCTATACTAATAAGGTACACCTCCCTTTTTGGTAACTCAATTGTATAAGAACTCTAAACTTAAGCGTACTTGACTTGGCCAAATCTTCAGCTGGATGACCTCCTAGTTACTTTACTAGAAAACATGTGAGTGAAGACAAAGCATCCTGGGAAAAGTTTGTCGCCCTAAACAACCTCTTTCTTCTTTCTTCTTCCTCCCTATCACTTTCCTCATCTCGTTTACACCACACTCGCATCTTGCATCTCCTTCTCCCTCCTCTCCAGTGCCCGCCCTCTTTAATTGATTAGTCTACCTTATTCCTTGTTCGTTGAATATGAATTAGGTTATGGATTATGTTGAATATAGATTAGACTACGGATTATATTTATGCAATTTTTTACCTTAGGGATGATGAAATGTGAGTCATTAGTGAATCATTTCATTACCTCTATCTTAATTAGGGCAAACGATGTTTCTCTAGTAACTGTTCACTTTGTTGTGTGGCTAGAATCACCAGCTTCTCCAACCACCAATCCTTCATTTTAGGCTTGTTATTTATTGTGGATTACAAGGTGCACAAAACATCAACCTATTCCACTCTCTAGCCAATGAATTATGGAATCTGGTCCGCCAGTTTTACATTTCGACTTGAACAATTGATGTCTTATCTGCTTGAATTTGCTAACGTTGTTTTATATTTGCAAATATCTGACCAGCCAGTTTTAGATTTCGACTTGAACAATTGATGTCTTATCTGCTTGAATTTGCTAACGTAGTTTTATATTTGCAAATATCTGACCAGCTTGTATCCCATATTTGCAAATATCTGACCAGCTTGTATCCCACCCGACTAACAAAAATTCCGCTAATGATATCAACTATTAGTAAGATTTACTCAAATTAAAACAAACCGTGGAATGGAATACCAGTTCCTTGCGTTTCTCCACTTGCCATTCTCCAGGTCCACGGTCTATACTTATTCTTCTGTTTACATTTGACATATTCAGTTGAATGTTCTACACTACTTTTCTTTCTTTTTTTCTATTTCCTACCCTAAAACATTAAAGAATGTATAGAGAATCATGGACGCAATTCAATTCTACGATCACAAAACTTGGAGAAACAGAATAAACAGAAAGCCCATTTTCACATTCCCATTTCAGAGTTTCAACCTTACATCTTACACACCCATTAATTAGTAATAATACTCAAAACCATTAGCATAAAACTAAAGACTACACTACACTATCCTACACTACTATGGTTAGTATACATATTTTAGTTGAAACACAAGAAGAGACACCAACCCATCCCTGTACACAGGTTTAAGTTTAGCTCCCACCATAATCCTCCTTGGATCTGCTCCATATGGTTCAACAGCCCCTTAAGTTTGACAACAAAGCATCGCGTCCTGCCAAAACAATCTGGAAAAAGCTGTCTACTTCCTTTGTCAGTAAATGCAGACCTTCTGAAAGTTTCTCTGCCTTTGCTCCCAACTCTGATATGGTGTTCTTCAGCGGTTTGACTTCTGCAGCTTCTGGGTTCTCTGGGATCAGTTGATGGAGATGTCCTACACATTGGTCAATAGCTTCGAGCTCCTTCAGAGGGGTAAATTTTCCATTAGTGTATATACTTCTAATTTCACTATTTACATTTGTTTGCAAGTAGGAGAAAGTCTGTCCCCATGAATAGGTATCAGCGATGTTCAGATCAAAGAGTTTTGGGGAACCCAAGAAGGCTGAAGCAAAGACACTGCACACAAAAACAGTCTGTACCTTCACCCCGTACAAAGCACGCATCAGAACCTTACCTTTGGCTGAGTTCTTGACTTTTGGAAGATCAAGTGATTCTATCAGGCTGTCTAAGATGACACAACAATTCTTAATTCTAGAATTTGTCGTGCTGATGTTCTGTCTCCATTCATCTAAGGAAGTACGGGCTCGCATGAGTCGCTTCGACTCAGCGGAATCCAAGTTATGCGTGATGCATCGGAGCATGAGGTTGCATTGGTTCAAGTGTGAAAGCTCTGAGCTAACAGCATTACAGACATCAAGCAATTTCACACTGATGTCCAAATAGACATCTATCCACTTCTCATTCCAATCAGGCACAGGGAGATCTAACTCTTTGATAAGAGTTTTGACATCGCTGTGAGTTTCACAAAGCAACTCCATTGCTAATTTCATCCATGAAAGACTAAGGATGTCATCCTTACCATCTGGATGGAGCTTTCTTAGTCTTTCTGCCAGGCTTCTCTCAAAAGCATTCAATATTGCAACAAGTTTTGAGGGCAAATTTAAACCTTTGGGAGATATCATACGGAAGGGATTCCCAAAGGGGAACAACGGCCTGTGTGGTTCCTGTGGGCGGCTCATTTTTTGTAAACTAAGGTATTTACGAGCTCCTGATCCGTAATAACTGCAGAAAATAGCAGACCACAGAATAAGACACAATCAATGGCCTTAAAGAGGTAGAATGCTTAATTTGCATCTGTAAACTTCAATTCTCATCTAGAATCAACTGCAGGAAATCTCCAAAGCCAATTTCCTTGTAAATATATATACAAATTTGAGAAATGATATTGTATTCTAAGCATAAAAGTCTGAACCTTCTCGCATGGTCTCAGATTTCAGATTTTACAGCAATAAAGGGACTATGGAGCTAGAGAAGTAAAAGTCTAAAATCAATTCTCTTCATGATTTTCAGAGCATAAAAATAACAAAAGATAGAGAACATAATTAAACAAATCCTCATCACACCATAATTCCTGACTATGATAAGAAACTGGGTAAGGCGGTGGTTGAGATAGCCCTCTAAGAAATCATTAATCTCATTATGCAGCTTAAGTTTCACATGAAAAATCAGAGGAAACAAATAGACAATCTTCTTATCTGTAACCTTTACAAAACATACCTCTTAAACATAGATCTACAACTCTTATTTCATAACCAACAAAAAATATAAGAAAACAGCAAAAGAAAAAAACAATTATAAAAATAAGTAGTTTATCTTGACTTTGCCTTATGTAGTCATGTTGTGCAGATCCAATCCACTATGATCAAATTGTGGTGTTAAACATAATCAAGAATAGTAACCGGACTGGTCAGATCTCCATTTTTATGCAAACGTAATATAAAAATAGTCAAATCTCCCAACCAGCTTCCTGGGTCAACCTCTAGATCCATCACAACACTCTCCGCAAGAGAGAAAAAAACTTTCAAGAAGCGATTCGCTTCCATAATCACCCAAAAACAACCTAAAGTATCAAACCACAAGAAAAATGATGGCGATCTTAGAGGTTGACCCAGAAACCAAGCAGATTTATCAAATTCCATAGAAACAAACCAAAGAGCAAGAAGAAATGAAAAACTTCCTCACCTACGAGTTAGATCTACGAATTGTTAGCAGCTACAGATAGAACAGCACCGGAATCCTCAAACGGCGCGAAATCGAACAAGAAAAGAAACGAAAATCGAAACAACGAAAGCGAAGAAAAGATCTAAATCGTCGAATCAAAAGAAAATTAGTCGGCAGAAACGAAAATATACCGAGTGGGCGGACGAAGAGGGCTGGAAATTTCTTGGAAAATTTGAGCGTTGAAAATTCAGTGTGTGGTAGATAGATGGGATTATTTGGAGATGAGGGTGGGGAGATCTTGATAGGGTCACTGGCGGGTGAGGCAATGATGGTGGGTGGTGTCCACGTGGGGGTGTTTGATTGGGTTTGGGAGTGGAGGGAGGGTTTCTTATTGGTGAGTGAGAGGGGAGGGTATTTTGGGAAAGTTGAAACGTGGGGGCTGTGACAATACAGTGTGAAAAGGGACGGAATATGCTAAGAAGAAAAACAGACACGGCAATTTGGTATTATTTTTTATTTTTTATTTTTTTTAATCAAGCAATTTGGTATTATTAATTTTCTATTTCTTTGACAAATTGCATTTGCCAAACTTTTCCAAACGCCAATTTTGGGGCTTCTTTTTAGAAATATAATTAATAGGGGATATATAACTCTCTTTTTTGTTTAGTACGGATATTAATTCACGACCTTCTAGTTAGATATGAGTATCTTAATTGATAGTGACAACTCGAGATGTTATGAAATCTTAGACAAAATTTTGATAGAAATGACTTAATATATAGAATATATCATTTAAATTTTTAATTTTCTACTATGTTCTTATTGCGCTAAGTATGAAAAAAGGTAGGGCAAATTACACTCTTTAATTTGTTTTCAATTGAAAAAATTATATTAAAAATTAGGATTACAAATTTTTTTCTAATTTGTTTCCCCTGAATTTTTAAAATTAAAATGTTATTTATATACATATATATAGAAGTTAGAAGGTAAATTTTATCCCTCTTTGGGATTTTTTTTTCTCGGGACAAAACAATTAGAAAAAAAAATTTAAAAACTATTTTGGTCATATACTTTCGATTTTGATTCATTTTGGTTCATGTTTTTTCAATTTTTGTTCATTTTGGTCTCTATACTTTGGTAACATCAATTTTGTTCCTTGTATTTTAAAAATATTATCATTTTAGTTCCTTCATTTTCACTTTTATCTAATTTCTTTTCATCATGATTTTAGTATTACACTCCACTCGTTAAATTTCTTGAAATGTAACCATAGCTTCGTATTAAAGAGTTTCTATTATGTATAAAACTTTTGTTAAAATTTTGTAAATAAAAAATTAAATTAATTCATTATTAAAGGTAAAGGGACCAAAATGAACATTTTGAAAGTACACCAACTAACAAGTTGAAAATATATGGACAAAAATAAACCGAAGTCAAACATAAAGGACGAAAATAAGGTTATTTGGGGCTAGAATGGTAATTTGACTATTTTTTTTTTCTAATTGTATTAAAAAATTAAGAATGGTCGTATTTAATGGGCAGGCGATTTTCTCCGTTTTTATTCAATGGTGGGTTCTCTCAGCTGTCACCCCCTCCTTTGAAAATGGCCACTTGCCTAACTTTTCCAAAATGGCCACTCTTTTTCTATGCTAAAATTCTATGAACTTATCAACGAGGGCATGAATGATAATATTCTTTACTAGGTGGATCATTTAGCAAAATTAACATGTGGGCTTCTAGATGGTAAAAATCTATTGTCGTGTTTATTTAGTGAGTCGTTAAGTAAATTAGATGGAACCCACCTCTGAACAACGCTGAGAAATTGAATAATGGTGCGGCTTGAAAAGATGAACTATGTGTCGGTGGGCTAGACTGGGTCATTAGAGATGAGAATGGAGATTTAATCAAAGTTGGATGCACATACTTAAGGGACATGAGAGACGTAGATTACCTGGAAATGTTAGCAATTTGTGAGGGATTGAGAACAGTTTCGCTAAGAAATCGACATGCCCTTTACTTGGAATCAGACTCTTTAATGACGATGCGATTTCTTCAGCAGCAGCAAGAAGACTTGAATTGAAATATTTTGGATCAGAGAAGATACAGTAAAGAGAGTAGAGGAAATTGAAGTGGTCTCCATGACTCACATTAGCAAAGAAGGAAATCTGGTGGCGCATGCCCTAACAAAACGTGCGATGGAAAATGGTCGTATGGGGAAGTGGTGTTCAAATGCCCCAAAATAGCTCGACTCTTTAATTCAAGTTGATAGAATGTTGCTTTAATGTTTTGTTTTATATTTTATAAAAAAAAGGTAAAAAATAAGGATTAAATACTTCAATGCTCGAGTTAGAACTGAACTTATAAGTGAAAAATATATATTCATTTAAGTTTGTAAGTATACTTTAGAGGAGGGGTGCAAATAGATAAATGCCAGCTTTGAGCACACACCAAAATTTAAAACCAACCCGTTGACCTTTGTTGTAAAAATCAAGCTGATTGATCGAACATTTTAGTTTGGTTGGTTAATTTACACGAGTGAGCGATAGTGTGGTTTGTTGAGGTTTAAGGCAAGGGGAGATTGGTGAGCTATGATAGTTGATCTGAAGGTTGAAGATTAAACATGGACGCTTTTTTTTCCTTTCCTTTTTTGAATACAACATGTAGGATGAGAATTCGAACTCATGACCTTTTAGTCGGAGATAGATGTTTTATCTACTTAAACTAGGTTTAGGTTACACGATTACTCATTTTAAACGTGGGTTAAGTTTTAAAAGAATTCATTGATGCAAAAATTCCAACCATCATACAAAATTTCAAGGCAACAAGGCATCTTGAAATTCAAATGGTTACATGCGGAAGAAACCTAAACTTTTGGGCATTAAATGAGGATGGAATGAGTCCTTCCACACTATTGAAAGCTTCATACTCCACCCAAACACCTAATCTTCTTACCTCCTCGTGGAATTTATTTATATTCATACTTCACTTATCATGTTCTACAAAATAAAAATAAATAATAATATAATAACATTTTTGTGTTCAAACAATATCTAGGTAGAAATTCTAAGTCTAGGACATTGAGGACAATTGAATCATCAATAAAACAATGTTAATTTAGGAAAAAATTAGCAACATAAATTTCCTTGAAAATGTGCTTTTATTCAACTTTGTTAAGGTTTAAATATTGTTTTTGTCTCGTCTCTGTAATGACAACTTTAATTCATTTTATTTCTTATAATTTCAAATCGTCCAATTTCATCTCCTATATTTTTTTAAAAATGACTATTATCACGACATTTTACTCATTAGATTTTTTAAAATATAATCATAAATTTGTATTAAATGATCTTTATTTTGTATAAAATTTATGTTAACATTTGCAAATAAAGACCATTTTTTTTTAACAAAAATAAAGATCAAATAAACTGGTCATTCTTTAATAGTTGAACTATACTTAGATTGACAAAATAAAATATGTTAATTTAGGAAAAAATTAGTAATATAAATTTTCTTATAAAGGTGCTTTTATTCCATTTTTCAAGGTTTAAATACTATTTTTATCCTTTATGACTTTGGTTCATTTTAGTTCTTATATTTTCAAAATATGCATTTTGGTTTCTATACATTCAACTTTAATTCATTTTAATCCCTATACTTTCAAAACGTCCAATTTCATCCCTATATTTTTTAAGAACGACAATTTCAATCCATTCATTTTTCATTTTTATCTCATTTTTTTCTAATCACAATTTTAACATGACACTTTACACATTAGATTTCTTAAAATATAATCATAAATTTGTATTAAATAATTTTCATTGTATATAAAATTTGTATTCAAATTTTCCAAATAAAGACCAATTTTTTTTTTCTTTTTTTGAAACAAAATAAAGACCAAATTGGTCATTCTTTAATAGTCCAAAAACCAAATCAAACGTTTTGAAAGTAGAATGACTAAAATGAACAAATGTTGAAACTACATGAACCAAAATAGACGTCTTAAAAATACATGACTAAAATGAACTAAAACCAAAAGTAAAATACGACCTTTAAACTTTTTGTTAATTTTCAAGCAAAAGAGACAAATGGAGCCAAGAATGTCAACTTCTTTGCAGAAAGAAAAAAGTGGTTTCCCCTAAAGTTCTTGCTTCCAAAACTCCATTTCTTTAGTCTATAGAACAGAATTCTTACAACTTCATCTTTAGATGTTACAAGTTACAATAAGCCCATCTCAATCAACTCATCCCACTCATAGCCACCCATTAACCAGCTGTGCAATAATATCATTCCCCTATCTGTACAAATCTCTCTCGTTACAAATAATTTCCTTACATTACGCCCATAAAATATGTTTCGACTAAATATATGTTTTAGTCCCTAATGTTTGAATGTTTTTTTCAAATTAGTCCCTAGCGTTTAAAAATAATTTCAACATACGTTATGTTTTAACATTCTTAGTCGTACAATTTTCTATTGATGAATATTAAAATTAGTTGAGGATATAAGCTTCCATGACATGATACTTAGGACCAACTTTTCATAAATCTAAAGGAAGAATTAGAAACTTTCCTCTATCAACCTAATTCTTCTTCTAAATATCGTGTGATGTAAGCTTATCACTAACCAATAAAAAAGGCACGACTAAAAACGTTAAAACGCAAGGGACTAAGTTGAAACTTTTCAACCAAAAGGGGCTAAATTGGAAAAAAAAAAAAAAAAACCTAAACAACATTCAGCCAAATTTATATGAAATAACGAGAGTTGGAGAGCAGATTCAACCTGAGATTCCTGTTTCTTCCAAGCTGTGTTCTTATCAGCTAACTTCACCAACAGTTTCCTATGAAGCACCACCTGCTTTCTTAAACCACAACCACTCTCTGGTGGGCCTTAGAATTTGCTTCAGTAAAGCCATTTTGGGAACGTTCCAGTGCTCTACATGCCTGAATTTGTCCATAAAGAGTTGGACAGAAATGGAGCTTCAAGTGAAAAGAAGATTCAGAAAAAAAAAAAAAAAAATTGGTATTGTTACCTGCATACTTTTCCAGATCCTGCATCAAAATAATACTCTGTGTATCCAGTTGCTGCAACATTGCCACATTAATGACATGAAGGTATTTGAGTTGATATTATACTAAATGGGGTGTTAAAAAAAATTGACAATCCGATCAAGATCCAAGATCCAAGCAACCCAACTTGATCTATACAGTTTGGGTTGGGTTGAAAAATAATTTAAGTTAGATCGAGTTCATTTTTCTCTACAGTTCTAAACCGGTTGGGTTGATTTGATTCTTGGGTCCACCACAAGTTCAACCAACCAAACCCAACCCGTGATGATATAATCATCACTTTTTTAAGTTTATCATTAATTTAAAATTCACTTAAACTTCAATTAAATTAGATTAGGTTTGTTGTTTAGAATGTTTAGGTAGTCGGTTTTTTTTTTAACCTTAAAAGACATATTTGAAAGTTATACCACTCTATCTAACACTTATAAGGTGTGAGTTTGATTGAAACCTGATGGAACCGAACCAACTCAACCCAACTTTTTATGAGTTAGTTGGATTGGGGTTCACAATTTAACAAGGGTTGTTTAGATTATAGAAATATAACCAAAACGATTTGGTTTGGTCCAAAATATTATAAAACTCAACCTAACCTGTGAACACCCCTAAGAAAGTCCTCATCTGCATTATAAATCCTTTGTTTGATAACTATTTGTTGAAAAGAAAAGGTTCAGTTGGAACTGATGTAGATCTGTTTGTCATTTGCCTTATCTGGAAACTGTTTTTCTTTATATATATAGTTTTATCACTTTTACAAAGCAACTTTCAGATCATTGCTAAATTTCAAAAACTAAAAACTATTCCTTCTTTCAGCTTTTAAAATTTTGGACATGATCTTAAAAACGATCATGGAAGTAGAAGAAAAGATAAAAGAGAAATACCCACAAATAGGCATACTTTTAGAAACACAGAATAAAAAACAACGCTATCAAATTGGCCGTTAATGAAATGACTAAGTTTCTTGCTCTTAGGATCAAACATACCAGAAAGAATAGGTCTCCAAGGAAATGACAAGACACAACTGAACTTCCAATGTCCAATGCCCTTGTCCTGTCACTCAGTCCAGTTAACCCTAAACGCTAACCTCAATAAACTAAAAAGAAACAGTCATTTGGAGTAGTGTAGTGATATCACCTCAAAGTCCTCCCATTTGGTAAGCTTCATGTTAGAATTCTCCACAAGAGATCCAAAGTTTGTACAGTTTCTTTGAAATCGGCGAAGCCCTTTGAAAGAACCAGCCGGATCAGCAAACTCACACTCCTCTTCATAAGCATCAAGAGTAAGGTTCCCTGATCATAAATCAAATTTAGGTAAACAAAATGATTCACTTTTTTTCCTTTTTTTTTTTCCTTCGTAACTAGGAGTCGGAGCTTTGCTCCCCTATACCTAGATGCATCTGCACCTGTCCCAAGGCCCGGACCTGGGAGAAGGTTCGAACTTGAAACTTCTAAGCAGTATGACCAAGAGACCCAAGCGCCAATTGGGCTACCCAAGGGATTCCTTGTTTCCTTGCTTCTGTTGTTTTGTTATTAGACTCTTCTTTATGCAATAGTTTCCAAATTTACATGGAAAGACAGTTTCAATGCCATTTGGACTTTAAAGTTTTAAACTTTCGGGTTTGTTCTATTTTAACCCCTAAGCTTTTGAAAAGTCTCTTTTAGTTCTTGAACTCTCACAAAATAGTCATATTAGTCGGTTGTTGTTGAATTTTCATAATGTCTTTTAGTCTCTGAAGTTTTTTTTTTAAAATAACTATTTTTGTTATTGTTGTTATTTTTCGATGATATATCGTAATTTTATTATTTTGATCATTTTTATTATTTGCCTATTATAATACACATGTTTGAAGTCATGTTATTCATCGTAGAATTATTAATAACAAATTATTTGATGATCAAAATGATTATTTTTTAAGTTTGAATACTAATATAGGCACTTTGAAAAGTTCAAAGATCAAAATAGAACAAACATTACGTCCTAGTATAGCTAAGTACACGGGGGCTTAAAAGCACACTAGTTGCCATCTCTTCTCATTTCACTCCTAAAAAGCCAACCAAAACAAATTAATTTGTTAGGAGAGAGTTTACAATCCTATTATCATTTCAAAATACAATAGTTCTATCTTCCACTCTGCAATTGTTTGAACAAAATAAACCTAAAAATTTATATACTAAACCAGACATCTTTAAGTTAAGAAGTAAATGAATTTTTTTAACATTTACTAAGCCTACAATAGTACCAACTCCTTTTGAGTGGAAATTAAACAAGTTTTATATCACTCGAACTCTACTCTACTGATTTTCCATTTCCAAATTTCAACTTCTCCTCCATATGAGCAAACTCTTATTCAAGAACTGGCTAAAAATCAATTTGAATGGAACAAACATTCTTAAATTCAAGAGAAGAAAGAACCTGTGACGAAGTATGATCGCCCAAAGTCCTCCTTGATCGTTTCCACAATCAAACCGCGACGAATCGCACCGGAAACGTCCGTGGCGAGGTCCGGAGCCCTAACGGGAGCTTCGGCATCCGACGGCGACCGGAGAAACGAAGCGGCGATCCCCAGAAGCTCCGAGCCATACCAAGCGACCTTAAGCAGCGCGTTCTCGGGCTCCGATTCCCGATTCTTCGCCGAATCGGTGGCGGGATTGGGATTTTCCCCACGGCACCGGATTCTGCAGATTTTGAGAGGCGAATTCGGCCGCAAGGGGTTTATTCTCGAGGTCTGGAGGGGAGTTATAGTTAACGATTGAAAAGAGCAGATAGCCGCCATTGGATGCGTTGCCCGCAGTATCTTTACGGCATTCAAAATCAAAAGACCCAAACTGAAAATGAATGGCAGCCATGAATTTGGGACTTGGGAGGAAAAATATGGATTCTATAGAAATATCATATTTCCATCGCCATGTATTTGCCTATTCTATAACCTTCACAATATTTGGAAGAAATAAAAAAAAAAAATGGCTAAATCTAGGTGGATCAACATATCCACTTTGCAACTCACAATATTTGTAAAGATTGTGATTGTTGTTCGGTTGAAATTCGTTACAAGGCCGCTCCCAAGACTCATCCGAGGGCTTCAACAACAACACATGTCTTTAGGAGTCGTGAGGTGTTCACCGTTGGTTCTCAATTGAGCGATAGGCAATGTTCAGTCATAATCTAATGTAAATTCTTCCTCTCGTACTAGGTTGAATTACTATCGCAGCAAACATTCTCATAGAGTAAGATCTTGACATTTAAAACATTGAGTATGACAACACTTTTTTTTTTCTTTTGGAGTAATTTGCGTTCCTCAATCCATAATAAATTTATAGGTTACCTAGAAATTTGTTGTTATGATTCGATACAGTTTTAATTTAGTCATTATATCTTATGCTTAGTTTTCATTTGATCCCTATAAAGGTAAGTTTTAATTTCATCCCTAATAAATTTATAGGTTACTTACAAATTTGTTGTTATGACTCGATGCAGTTTTAATTTAGTCACTATGTATTGTGCTTAGTTTTCAATTTGATCCCTATAATTGTAAATTTTAATTCCATCCATTTAATTTAATCATGCATGTTTGACATTACTATGCTTAGTGCTTTTTTGTGTGATAATGAGTTGATGTTTTTTATGAAGCTAATTATGTTAGTTGATTATTTTAAGATTTAAAGTTGAGTAGAAAATAGAAGGAAATGTGTGGATTTTAAAGTGAGTAAAAAGATAGTTTAAGGACGATTCGTAGAGTTTAATCAAACCATAGGACTATAGAGACCAAATTTGTAATTTAACCTAAATACAAGGTTAAGTTACAGATTTTGTACTTATCCTTTCAAGAACAAATTTTGCACTTAAACTTTAGATCTCTGTCTATTTCATCTTTAAAATTTTTATGATAATTTCAATTATGATATTATTTATGCAATAAGTTTACACCATTAATATAGTTATTCTAGTATTGATATTTGATATAACATATTAATTAGACTAATGAGTGATCATTTTACACGACCATATAATAACAACATGAGGGGTAGACCAACTAGATAAAATTAGGACGGGTGGGCCAAAAATATCTATTTAAAATTTAGCCCACTAAATGGAAACAACTATCATGTTAATTTAACCATTAAAATTATATTTTGAATTTAGTCTCTATAATTTAAAAATCAGTTAAATTATAAATTTAGCCTCTAAACTTTTAATGACTATTCACATGACATATTGATTAATCCAATAAGTGATCATGAAATAAATGAGTTTGGACAGAAAATTTGGATTAAAATGTATTTTGTCCACTCCATGAAAAAGAAGATAAATACGAAAAGGGTGTCTACAAATCTAGCATAATTTTTATCTACAAAATAAATAATGATAATAAATAAATGAAAAAAAAAAAAGTGAAACTATCAAACTCATGCAAAATGGCAGTCACATTTACAACAGCAAAAGAAGCAGATTCGTCCTTGGTACTAAAAATGGAGTGTAGCTAAAATATCAAAAGCTAAAAAAGGCTGCCATGGCAATGAGCTCGCTCTAATCTTCTCTCTGCAAAAGGAAGCTCACGTTCAGCAGATCATTTCAATGGCAGCTGGAAGAATATGGAACTTCCTAGGAAGAAACCCCAAGTGTTCCCCATCAGATTGTACATAAATGCTACCGCTGCTTGAAACTTCTTCCACTTCGATCGAATGGACTCTGCTCGAAAAAAATCCAACCGTAAACTGATGATATATAGTTGCAGACAAGAACGTCTCGAAGCAGCATTAGGGAGTTTTTACTAAGAAAATAACATGCACCAATTACATTCCTTTTGAAAATGAACTCGACCCCACCCCACCCTTGTGAACTCGAAGAAAAAAAATACTGTATATAAGGGGGGAGGGGGGAGCTGAAATCATGCTTCAGTAATTTATTCCAACCATGACGAGTACATTGATGTCGATCAAAATTTTTGGGCCAAGTTCATTGAAGCAAACAAAAATTTTAATGGAAAACATGATAATCATAAAAGCTTTTTCCAATATTACGATGGAGGATACATCACATGTCAAATATTACCAACATAATTTTTCTATAGATACCTTGGTTTAGCCTAAAATATAAAGAAATTTTTGGAGGGACGTTCAAATTTTGTTGGGTCACCTCTCTAAGATATTAAAATCTCTAAGAATTCCATAACAACCCGATGGTGTAGGATCACACAGATATCCTATGAGATTAGTTGAGGGGTACATAAGCTGATTAGAAAAAATTACAGTTCAGTTATAGTTTCTTACCCTTTACACAAGTTTTCAGCATAATACAGAAGTTGGACAGAGAAAATTGTATACAACATGCAACAATTTAAACATATCATAGTCTTTAAAGAGTTGACCAACCTTCTTGATGATACGTTTTTAACTGTCAAATGTGTCCCATTGTAGAGTTTATGTAATTTCAGAATAAAGTCGTACCACTTGAAATCCTGAAGAACTACAACCTGCGACGAAAACGGATGGCAAGTATCACACTCATTAACGACCAAAGTGAACGAACTTTATGAAGCCAAATAAACTTCCATGGAAATGGATTCTACCTCTAGATTTCCATTGAAAGGATCCGCGTTGGGCGTGATTTTCATACCGCCGCCAAAGTATTTAGCATTCCCAATGCACAGGGCAGTCACTTGTGGATACACCTCCCATTCACCATCGTTAACCTGTAAATTATAGCATTCTACAGAACTGAAATTAAATCGCGACAAATCGGAAACCACCTTCAAGGCACCACGGTTATTGTATAGAACACATTCAAGAAATACCGAGAGTTTCCTTTATATGCTGACCTTAATCTTAAGGTCTTTATTTTGGTGCCCCATAAAGGCTTGCAAAGCACCAATGACATAGCATAAGTTTCCGAATCTCTTGTATCTCGCAGCATAAAATCCAGCCTTCGCGCTCCTGCAGGAAGATCCATGAAATATAATAATTACAAGTCCTGTATCAGCAGATATTATCGGTTAGCGTCAATGCTAATGTTTAGATTAACCTTACAAATGAATGTCTGCAACATTTACAAAGTAGTGATATTCTCCATTTTCTTCGTGGGTAACTCCAACGTCAATTTGAGACCTCAACCCTGCAAATATCTTAAACAAACTATCAGTGCTAAGGCAATTTTCGAGTGATCAAAATGGCCAGTAGAAGTACTAGGGTACCTTTAGCTATACGGTCCACGGCTTCAAAAGGATTATTTTTCCTAATTAAAAGAGTGTCAACATGATTTGCTTAGGGCATAGAGAAAGTGTTAATTTAAAGTAGGCTCTCACATCATACAAAAACACAATGCAGTAACATGCACTTACCAACCAAATGCTCTTGCAAAATCGGAACCAGTCCCTAAGGGAATAAGCTGCAAAGAGGCACAAGAATATTGAAGTTTCCAAAAGTTCAATAGCATAAGCTTACGATAACAATCTGAACCAGTCACTGACTGCTAAATTAACAGTTCAGGAAGATCATGAGATAGTCAGCTTAAGATTGTAACTACAGAGGAAACTCTTACACCAAGTGCTGTTGGTTTACGAGCTGCTCCATCATTATTAATGACAGGTTTTCCGGCCCAAAAGAAGCCATTAACCACCTGTCAAATCATTAAAAGAAGGCAGATTAATCCTCTCATCCATCAAGACAAACATAGACTACACACAAGAGTTGCTCGAACCAAAGCAAAGCTAAAAGTTTGTTCTTATAGGAAATAAACCTCGATAACTGGTCATCACAAAGTAGTAGGACAATAAGTCCTACTTAACAAGCAACATTAGAAGTTAGACGTTACTACTGCAATCTCAGGCTTGCAAAACTATGAATATGTACAAATAATTTCTTCAAAAAGCTAGGCGATTGGAGTCCTAGAAAAGCAAAAGGAAACACTGGTCATATACAAATCACATCATTCAACTTGGGATACAGGCAGTTTGGTTCAGCTCATTTCCAGCTAGATCAAAACCTAAACTGACAAAGAATAAAAGGAAAAAGAAAAACAAACAGAGCCTTTTAAGCGGTAAAATCGAACCAATGGTAATAATTTTTATGAGGTTAGGCAATTTGTACCTCATGAAAAGTTCCATCTCCTCCAACAGCAATCACAGCTTCAGCACCTTCCCGAATTGCCTGTACGTGGTTGAGTCAATAAAATGGTTGATAGTAACTATTTGAATTCCCGCAAATAAAGAATGGATACTGACCTCCCTCGTTATATCAATTGCATGGCAAGGACCTGAAGTCAAGGATTCACATATCTGTCCACAAAATTATTTTGTCAACATATTGATTTAAGTATGACCCAAATGACCAGTAAATTGGAAACCACCAATCATACAACATCAAAATCATAATAGTTTTATTAACTCACTGAGTTATTGATTTGAAAGTTAACTTTTAACCTACACACATCAGTGCACATGGAAACATTCAGTCGTACTCCACAATCACATGATAAAGAACTATTAAGATTATCTAGGTTCCTCAATAAAATTTGGAAAGATAACAATAAATACATGAAGACAAGGATCGTTTTTTTTTTAATTATTATTATTAGATAGCACACTTTCATTGAAAAGAAATGGAGAATATACAAGGGGCGTACAAAAAACAAGCCTGACATAAGAAGAACCGTTTGTAAGAACAGACCCAAATCCAAAAGAATAACACCTAATTGGTAATTACAAAAAATTTTAGACACCAACACCCAAAGAGAGGTATTAAACCTAACCAGCTCTCAAACTCCCCCAAGACCTCTCAACTCCCCTGAAAATTCTGCTATTCCTCTCAGTCAAAACACTCCACAAAACGGCAATAAAACAAGTCTGCCATAACAAGATCCCTCTGTCCTTAAAAGGCGGGAACGACAACACCTCCAACATCACCCTACAATTCCTATTACCAGCCCACGAAACCCTAAAATCCTCCAAGAACTGACTCTAAATATGCTGGTAAACTAACAACTCCACAAGATATGGTTAAGGCCCTCTGAAGTACTCTTGCAAGGACATGCCACTAGGTATCCAACAACGGAGGACAATGTCTCAATAATTGTAAATAATGGATCATTTTTGAAAAAGAAAAGGTTGATCAGTGGTAAAGGTACAAATAAGATACAAAATTGACAAGGATGATATAAGCCACTTGCAAAATTGATTTGTTTCAATTAGAATCACATGGTTATTCAACCGAATTCGTGGGTTATTTGACAATCTTTGCGTGAGTCGTATAATAATGAAAACACTTGATCAGCACTAAAACTATATTTCTCAGTGTACAGTCCAAGAAAGTACATCTTTTTCAATGATGCCAAGCCTAACTGTTCATGAAGTTTGAAGGGAGAACAAGTTCAAAACAGGCCAACCATTAATATAAACAATAGAAAAAAAAAATGGAGAACAACTCTTAAAAGACAAATTTTCTATTACCATTTCATTTTTAATTTTCTATTTTTAAAAATTATGCTGGCTTCCTCACAATTTTTTGGTGATAATTGGGGATATCATTAACCAATAGAAACACAGTTGAATTATTAACTAAATTTAAAAAACAAAAACAACTTTTCTTTAGTTTTTAAAACTTGCCTTGGATTTTGAAAACATTTTAAAAAGTAGATAACAAAAAAAAAGAAACAAGTAGTGTTTATAAGCATCATTTTCAAAAATAGAAAACTATTTTCATACAACAGCACCCAAATATCCATCAATGTCTTTGAGTCTAGCATTCCTTTTGAAAATCATTTACTACAATAAGCTCCTACCAAGTTCAAGAAGCTAAATTGACTTCAATGGAGATGGTGAAGCTGAAACCCAAGGACACCATTGGACAAATACTCACAGTTCCGAACAGAGACCAAGAGAAAAATCTCACATTATAATGTTCACTAAGGCGAGTGCGTAGATATGGAACCAGCTTGTTCCATTCCTTCACCGTTTTCCCATTAGCACCTGCATAACCGCTATACTGTGACCAAATCCATAACTAGAAAAAATTACCCTACAGCACAATAACTTCAAAAGACTCCATTCCAAATTCGAATAGCCTCAAGAAACACAGTGTTCAATTTCCAAAATCCAAACAACCCCCATCCCAAATTTTCCATTTCTCAACCAATTTTCTCTTCTTAATCGACGAAGCTGAAAAAAATGAAGGGATCAAGAAACAAACCGCGGGGATTAACAACGAAAACCAGATCGCGCCGCCCAGAAGATGAAGAGAAGGAAGACGACCCACGATGAAAAACCGATCGATCGGCGTAGAGATCGGGCGCGATGGGCTGTTCTGCCCTAGTAACGAAGGGTTTCGTCGCCATGGAAGCTCCCAATGCTATGTGATAGCAAAAGCAGACGACCATCTTCTTAATCGCGGAATTCTTCGCGCCCGATTGATTAGGAAACTATATAATCTGGATTTGAGAGAATTATAATGGTTAACCGATGAAGGAAGTGACATTAATGCGATGAATCTGATAATTAGTAAGCTTCACACTGACACTAGCACGCACAGTTGCTTAAGAACAGGATTCTCGTGGGCTTCTTCTAGATTTTTGGAAATGACCCTTTTGAATTTTTGCAGCAATTCATGTGAATTTGATCTTCTTCAATCGGAATTTCATTGTTGGGGGCCGTTTGATTCAAAAAATTTTGGAGATAATTTTCTGTTAATTTGGATAACGTTTGGTATTGAGTTGGTCAGATGTATTGGATAGTATTTGTAAAGCATTATTTTAAACCGAAAAAAAAAATTAAATACAAAACTTCCGAGATAAATGCTATTTTAATCTCTTAATTTCTCTTCTTATTTCATTTATTTTCACCAAAATTTTGACATGACTTTTAATTCATTAAATTTTTTAAAATGTAGCCACAATTTATATATATTATAGAGTTTTAATTCTGTTTTTAATTTATGTTAATTTTTTTTTTTTTTTGGTAAATAGAGATCAAGACAATACAGTTGGCTAATCCAGATATTTTAAAATTATAAAAATTAAAATGAATAAAAATTAAAAATATAGACAATAAAACAGATATTTTACTAATATAAAGATGAAAATAAATCAAAATTTAATGAAACTAAAATATTTAAAAAGAAAAGAAGAAGTTAATGGTTGGGATTATCGCCCCTTAATTGCTATATTGAAAAAATGAAGGATTATTTACCATATCAATTATTGTTACGACTCCAAAGGTGTATCAAAGGGAAATTGTCAAAATTGACCCCAAAGTTTTTGCTCTTTTCAACTTTTGAGTTTTTTTTTTCTTTTTTTTTTGGTGGTGAAGGTGGGGTTATGAAAATACCCTTACATTTCTAACTATATAATTCTTTGTCTAAAAAGTTCAAATTTTGTATTTTTTTAGTACAACATGTGGGGTTGGAGATCGAACTCACCTGATATATGTCAATTACTGTTTATGCTCGTTTTGACAGAAATCCAAATTTTGTATTAAATCGACATAGCATGAAAGATTGAATGAATCTTTTCGTTAGATCTCTTCAAAATTCAAGACAAGATTCATGCGAAACAAGAAAAGATTGAGATAAAATCTCGAGCTTTCTACATAAATCTCACTTGAGTTTTTCAAGTTATTTGAAAGTGAATAAACGAGATTTAGGACTTTCAAGCAATCTCGATTGAAATTGCATGAAAGTCGAGGAAATTTTATGATTGAAATTGTTAGAAATCGAGCCCAATGTCAGATACCCCTTATACTTTTAAGAAAAAAAGATTAATAAAGGGGTAAGGAAAGATTAGAAATAGACAAAACAACTCAGCAAGAAAATTGAATAATATATATAGTGCGTGTATATAATACAATGATAATAGATAAAAGAATCAATATATACGTTGTATCTAAACCAATATACATAAAAGAATGGGGTAAATAGAAAAGTAGAACGTTTTAGGTATTAAAGAGTTGGAAGGATCAATTAATTACATTGTAAATCGTAAAATCTAATAAATAAAAACATATAAAATAATATAAAATAACAGCAAAATAAGATATGTTACAAAAAAGTGTAAATATGATCTAAACAAAATCAGCGCATCAACGAACAAACAAAATTTAGAATTGCATGGTAGGTACAAAATTGAAAATTCACCTAAAAAAGTTAGAAAGACAAATATTATATTAAGAAAAATCTACAATCACATCTAAGGTCTAAAATTAGAAAAAGAAAAACTTAAATTAAAGAAAATCTCAAACCAAATCTAAAATTGAAAAATATGAAAGAAAAAATCTAGAATATGTAAAAATAAAAAAAATAAAAAAAGAAAGTAAATCTAGGAAGTATTCGAGATAATAATTTTGAAATACTTCAGAAGAGAGAGAAAAATTCAGTTGGATGATTTTTAAAATCGAAAATATAGGATAGAAAAAAATGTGATGCGGTGATTTTAAAAGAAAAATATATTGAGCGCGGTCCAAAAATAAAACTGAGGGTAAAGATGGAAAATCACTAAAGTGTAACAATTAAGTTGGCCACTTTTGCAAATTATAATATTTTTGGCTATTTATCAATATGACAGTGTAAATTTAGCCCCCAAGTCAAATTCTCCCAATATGATTGACCCAGAAGTCTGTGTTTGATGGGTCGACTTGGCTTAGACCCATCTTTCACCGGTCCGGTCTTTTAAGTCGACTTATAATAAGTTTGTTGGACTAGAACTTTAGACTTAAATGAGCGAATACATCATGATGATCTATATATAAATTTAAAATTTAAGAATGTTTTTTGGTGGCATTGAGTATTTTTTTTTGTACTAAAGATTATATTTAATCGATAATACTAATACAATAAGTTTGAATAGAATTATTAAAAATAGTTATCTAATAGGTCAATTTGTCAAGGTAAGGAGATATTTTTATTTGTAGTTTGGTGGCTAAAAATTTAGTCCGCATCTTCACGTGGGTTATCTCTCAGCTTGAGAGTGGCGGCGGCAGACTTTTGTTTGTGGTTTTTTGGCCTGCGGTGGTTTCGTCATTAGGTACAATGAAAGAGATTGTTGATTTGTAGAAGGGTTTTGTTTTGAAGGGGTGGAGAATGAGGCGGTTCAGGTAACTGTTGATAGTCCGTTGTTATCGGAGGATCGGGTGGAATTATGTGCTATCGGCAAAGTGTTATACTGAGTAGGCGAATCAGTCATGAGACATTTCGTTTGGTGATGAAGTTGGTGTGATGAGTGCATCAGGGGACCCAGATTGATCCGGCTGGGGACAACCTCTTTATCATTTATTCTCAGTCTCGGGCAAACAAACTTCGAGTTCTAAATTCTGGTCCATGGTCTTTTGACAAGGGTTTTGTTGTGCTGGTTTCACCACGTGCTTTGGATCTCCCATCAGAGCTGCTCTTTACATCAATTCCTTTTGGATACAAATGTGTCTTTTCAGTATATGACCGGGGAAATGGTTGTTCAGTTGGGTAGTGTTGTGGGTTTTGTTGAATGAGTTGACTATGGGGTACCTCAAATGGGTTGGTGCCTTTTTACGGATTCGGGTTCAAATTGATATTACTAAGCCCCTCCGTCGTGGAGTTAAACTTACCGTGGGAAAGGGGAAGAAGGTATGTCATCCAATTCAATACGAGCGGTTCACTGATCTTTGTTATTATTGTGGAATCCTTGGCCACTCTCTTCGAGAGTGGTTCTCTAGCGTTGTCCGCGTCCGATCAACCACTTCCATATGGTGATTGGATGCAGGCTTCGGTTATGAAAAAGGGTTTTGTGATGAGGAATGAGACCAACACAGGGTGACATGCGTGCAGTTTTCCTATTGGGGGAACTGGTGACAGTGGGATTTCGGGTGGCCGTGGTGGAAATTTAGTGGACGATTGGAGATCATTGTCGATGTCCATGGAGGTTAGGGTGGCACTAGTGACGTCGGTTGTAGACACTCCGATAGCAACGTCGACGGGTGAGACGGGGGTTTGTCTCGAGATCATGGAGGTTGGTGCGTCTCTGGGGTCGATTATCTCTCCTGTTAGGTCCAACGGTCTTGTTCTTCACGTAGTGGGTGGTGAAGATTCAGTTGTAAATGCAGATTTGGTTCCAGTAGATCAGGCTCTCCCTAGGGTAGTTGTTGGGTCTTTTACTATGTGTGTGGACAATGGACATATGTCCAACCCAACCCCCTACAGTGAGTATGTCTGTACAGCCTGCATCTCAGCAGAAATTGAAATCTAAGTGGAAGCAGGCGACACGAGGTAAAGCTGAAGCCCTTATGAAAAGTAAAAGTCAGGGTAAGCGTCCAATTAGCTATGAGATTTTGTTATGGCGTTGACTGCACCTAAGAAAGCCCGGTCTGGTGACTCGGTGCCTAGTGGGTTTATTTTGTCTAAGTCTGCTGATGAAGTTTTGTGCCATGACTCGTGTTTGGCAGAGGCTGGTCCTCAGCCCTACCACTCTTTATGATTGGCTTATTCTGGAATGTTTGGGGGGTAGGGTCCCCTCGAGCTTTCCGTAAATTGTATAAGGTGGTACAATTAAATAAACATCAATTTGTGTTTCTGTCTGAAACGAAGTCTCAGAAAGAGCCATTGGAATTTGTAAAAAGGCAACTTGGTTTCTATGGTTGTTTTATAGCTGATTGTAAGGGTAAGAGCGGTGGGTTAGTCTTGCTTTGTGTACGTGATTTCGACTTATCTCCTTCTCTTCTTCATATATTGATGGGTGGGTCTCCCATGTGAATACAAAATGGTGTCTCACAGGTTTTTATGGTAATCCAGCTAGGCACTTACATTCATCTACTTGGACACTACTGAAGCATTTATGGGGTAGTGACTCCGTCCCTTGGTTGCTTGGGGTGATTTTGATGAGATTCTTAGTCCAAATGAGAAACGTAGGGGGTGGCTGAGGTCGCGAATAGTGCGATCCAAGCTTTTCGTTCTGTAGTTGACAAGTGTGGTTTGATGGATCTGGGTTTATGGGGTGATCATTTTACATGGATAAATCGGCGTGAGGAGGGGGGATACCATTCTTGAACGGCTTGATCAATGTTTTTGCAATCCTGCCTGGCGTACCCTCTTTCCCAGTAATTTGATTTGTCATCTAGATTATTATCTGTCTGATCACAAGATGGTGGCTATTCACTTTGGCAAGGATCCATCTCCTCTCTTTCATACCTGGGGAACTATTCCCTGTTTTGAGGAACTGTGGCTGAGGTTCTCTGACAGTAAAGACGTGGTGACATCTTCTTGAGCCTGGATCTTTGGTGGTGAGCCATGCTGGTATTTCCCAGAAAGCGAGAACTTGCATGGCAGCTCTTAATTGGTGGGATAAGTCGAAAACAGGGGGTTATGGTCGATGCATTAGTGCAGCTTCTTCTCAGGTTCAATCAGCGATCCATAATCTTTCGTTTAGGGGTTTGTGGGAGGTTGTTTTATCTGCTGAAACCTCCCCAGGAAATTTGCTCATAGAAGAGGAAATTTAGTAGAAACAACGGTCTAGGGAGTGCTCGCTAAAATGGGGGAACAAAACCATGAAATGATTCCATAATAGGGCCTCATTCTGCAAGCAAGTGAATTACATTGATGGTTTGGAGGACACGACCAGTGAGTGGTTATAGGGTCGTAAGGGCCGACAGGGTATTGTCTCCAATTATCTCTTTGATATCTTTTCGTCATCTTTGCCCCTGACCCAAATTAATCAGTGTGTTATGGTAGACGTTGATAGCAAGGTTAGTGCCAGTATGAACCGCCGACTACTCCAAAAGTTTACATAAGATGATATTGTGATGGCCCTAAAACAGATCCAACTGAATAAAGCCTCGGGTCCTGATGGACTCCCAGGTATGTTCTATCCCCAGTTTTTGGGATGTGGTGAGCTTAGATATGGTTCTGTGTTGTCTAAAGGTGTTGAATGGAACACACCTCCCCGAAGCTCTCAACGAGACTCCTATTACGTTGGTTCCGAAGATCAAGAAGTCGAGGTAAATTTCTGATTACCATCCTATCTCGCTCTATACTGTCGGTCCCTCTCGAGCCTTACTTTATCACGTTCAGACCCTCCACTTTCCAATTTATTTTTTTGCTGATGACAGCTTGTTATTTTTTAAAGCGTCTAGGGAGGAAAGTCATGTGGTATTGGAGTTATTAAAGTTGTATGAGCAAGCTTCAGGACAAACGATAAATTTTGATAAGTGTGTGTTGTTTATTAGCCGTAATACCCTTGATTGTTTGCAGGTTTTTGTTAGCAATCTACTTCAGCTGAAACAAGCAACTTGTCACCTTTAGTATCTTGGGTTACCTACTTTTCTCCCGTAACAGATGTGGTCACTTGCAGTTTGTAAAGGATCACATTTGGAAACAACTCAAAGGGTGGAAAGGGAAACTTTTTGTCTGTGGGTGGAAAGGAGATTATTATTAAGTTGGTAATTCAATCTATCCTGTGTTATACGATGAACTGTTTTTAGTTACCTAAGAGCCTCATTCATGATCTTCATATGCTTATGGCCCGGTTTTGGTGGGGTGAATTTGATGAGGATCGGAAAAATTCACTGGGTTAGCTGGAAACGTTTGTGCTTACCCAAATGTTTTGAAGGCTTAGGTTTTTCAAGACTTAGAACTTTTTAATCGAGCTTTGCTTGCAGAGCAATGTTGGTGCATCCTAAGTGATCCGGCTTCTCTCTTGGCCCGTGTGTTGAAATATAAGTACTTCTTGAACTGTGATTTTCTTGATGCTAACGAGGGTGGCTCCACCTCATTTATTTGGCGTAGTCTGGTATGGGAACGTGATCTCCAACGCTTTGGGCTCCGGTGGCGTGTTGGTACTGGTGAAAACATTCATACTTACTCTGACAAATGGGTTCCCAATGGTGACTCT